>JAVTVY010029031.1:0-12023 GCA_036873755.1 Hanleya hanleyi | reverse complement strand
ATCGGTGTAGCGTTGTTGACTGCACGAATGACACAAAATTCGGCGGAAGACAAAAAAGGAAACAAAGAATACGACCAAAAACAATAGGAACCATGTCTTGCAACTTAGCCCCTAATTAACAAGACGAATACAAACCTCAACGACTATTTCTCCTCTATCGCATCCGATCTAGCTTCGAAAATTCCACCCTCCCAAAACGATTTCAAAACCTATTTAGATCAACCTTATAATAATGATTTCACATTTGAGCCATGTACTCCGACTGAAATCTATGAAACTGTATCTGTACTTAAAAATGGATCGCCTGGTATTGGCGATATTCGCATGTCTCTGATAAAACCGATAGCGAGCTTAATTTCTACTCCTATGTCGCACATAATTAACCTTTCCCTTCAAAATGGAAATGTTCCCACTGCCCTTAAGATTGCCAGAGTCATCCCTGTTTACAAGTCTGGTAACAAAAACCTAGCTGAAAACTATCGACCAATTTTTGTTCTACCATGCTTCAGCAAAATATTTGAAAAACTTGTGGTTTCAAGGATGGTTGATTTTCTAGAAAAGGAGATGATTATCTCTCCAAACCAATTCGGATTTCGATCAAATCACTCAACATTTCTTGCTGTTCTATCTCTAGACGATAAACTCATAGCTGCTAAGGAATCGAAACAGTTCAGTATTTCTACATTTTTAGATCTTTCTAAAGCTTTCGATACGGTCAATCATGAAATTCTCCTACATAAACTGGACTACTATGGTTTTCGCGGTGTTACAAATAACTGGTTCCGTAGCTATCTCTCTTCTCGACCCCAGTGCGTATGTTACAACGGTACTCTATTCTCGCTAAATCCTATCAACACTGGTGTGCCTCAAGGATCAATTTTAGGTCCCATACTCTTCTTAATATACATAAATGACATAACAAAGGCCACATCCATTCTTGACATCAACCTCTTTGCTGATGACACTAGTGCTACCTTATCTGATATCGATCCTATAAGACTTGCTGAAACTATGTCACTTGAACTAGAAAACCTTAAGGACTGGTTATCATGCAATAAACTTTTTTTGAATGTGAAAAAAACCAAATTTATTTTGTTCAAACCGAATAGATCTCCAATTACGAATATTCCGAAGGTAACAATATCTGCTTCTGAAATTGAATGTGTCACCAATTTTAAATTCCTTGGTGTGTATAATACTGTTATATGGAATATGGAATAGGTCTTTGGATTATGGACGCGGATATTCTCTAATGGACGACGGCTGGATTATGAATGACGGACTAGACGCTTGTAATTTCAACGACAAATTGAACAGGCAGACCCATATTGACGAAATAACCTCTACAATATCGAGAAATATTGGTGTTATCAGCCACATAAGGAAATGTCTTAACAGGAAAACCCTGATCATGTTATATTATTCCTTATTCTATTCTTATATATCTTATTGTAATTTGGTGTGGGGAAACACATTCCCGACTCATCTTAAGCCACTTGTTATCTTGCAAAAAAGAATTATTCGTATAATAACTTCCAGTACTAAATATGCACAGTCTAGTCCCTTGATGAAGCAGTTGAATGTCATCCCGCTGTATAAAATAAACGATTACCTGATATTATCTTTTACTCATAGATTTCTTAATAATCCTCTCTCCATCCCAACTAAATATTCAGATTACTTTACAAAACTCTCTGAAGTCCATTGCTATCCAACCCGCCAAGCCAATCTTAATCTGTATAGGCCACGAGTGCATTCAAATCTGTCCTTTTACACTACGAAATCAAAGGCTTCGCGTATTGGAACGCCTTAATTACCTCTTGATTTGAAGTCATGTGTATCCCAGTCCCTTTTCAAACGCCGTTTGAAGCTCCATCTTATATAACACTGTCTATTGTTTACCAATAATAATTTGAAGTTGCATTCAATATGTTATTCGTCTTTCATCGACATTGTACATAATTTCATTGCTGTATACATGTGACAATTCGCTCTTTTATGTAAAATCGTTATTTACTTAGGCTACCGAGCTCCAACGGCATATACTCTTTATTTGTCAATTATATTATAACAAGAGCTCAGCAGTGCGACACAGTCTATTCACCATTATATCATTTAATCCATAAATTCTGACTACATCAATCGCTTCCTGCCAATATATTGTATTTCTTACCATTTGGGATATAACAAACCCTCTGGGGTTTTATTCCCGCCATTCTCAGTTTTATACATATATATACATATTGTACATACTGTATGGTGATTAAACATTCATTCATTCATTCATAATAAGAGAATATGTCAACCCTATACGCAACATAGAGGGCGGTACGTGTTACAGCATCGTTGCGATCTGGCAAATATTAGCGGAGATCATTGAAAATGTTCGAATTACATGAAATATCTGACATTGCATTTGCATTTTACTTATATTTTATCAGAAAGTACACAAACAAGAGAGCAGAACACATGAGAAGGAAGAAAGGCAGGGCGCGACTTGGAAATAGTGCTGCTTACGAAAGTATAGACTCGGCTGCTTTAAGTGGAGAAACCTCCCTTCCGCATGCGAGCTTAAACACGACCAGACCTCCCTCCAGAAAGAGGACTGAAATTGTGCAGATTGGTGGATCTACGATTGCTGATCCTGTTCACTCCGTTTCTCAATCAGAGAGAAATAGCGGCAGTTCATCATTTGACAATCGTCTTACTGTTGAAGACAAAAACAGCACGCGGATGAATTTGGGCTTCGAAAATTCGGAATCGACATTCGAGATGCCATCTGTCGCTTTTGCAGACGTCGGTAATCAAGGTCATGAGATTATCGATACTTCATTTTCAAATTCAATGCCATCACTCCCTCAACAAGAATCATATTCAGTCTCACCTACACCAAAACATGGAAATTCTGATGCGATGACAATCGAAGAACCGGATGTAAACTATTCCGAGGTATTCATGGACAAAATCGAAAATGGAACTGAAGATTATCCGAAATTGAACATTACGAGAGAAAATTTGAATTCCGCCTCAATCAAAACAGGGAATGAATGCGCGAATGAATATGACAGTTTGGGGGAACTTTCAGATGTACGGTCATCGACTAAAAAAGGTGAACAATACTCAGGATCTATGTCGGACGAAAATATTGTTGAGCTGAGCATGCCAGTAGGAAACGAAGACGAGGGCAGTCATTATGACCATTTGAAGCTACAGAAGTTGTGACGTGTGGTCGTAATAAGCATATATTCAGATGAATTATTCCTTAATCTACATTGCATTTTCATAAACGAGTATTACACAAAACTAGGGAGCAATACAACAGGAAGTCTATAGAGAATAGAGTAAAATGAAATTCAGTCACTACCTTCACTCGTTTCTCTCAGTATTTTCACTCGTTTCTTTCAGCATTTTACCTATCTGTTCGTATATTTTGTAAGTATACATTTATATGTGGTAACATGGTTATGCTATAAATATCTTGTGCCCTATTAAAGCGTATGTACTCTCTCATGTATCGCATATCGTTAGGTATACGAATTTGACCCGTATTTCATTTCTAGCTCTAATCCCCTTGTTCTCTGTCGCCTTGCGTTATTTGTTATTATCGACCATGCTGACAGCAGTATAAGTATACACACGGTCAAATTCCAACGATCGTGCATAATTCTAAGTACCTTACGAGTCCCCTGTATATCATTTGAATATAATCGAGTACCTATCAAATATATCACCATATACCAATATTTGCCCGAGAAACATCGTGTACATGATTGATTACTCTACATAATAAGCCTAGTCAACAACTTTGCATACATTACATTACTAATCTAAATCTAAAAAATACAAGTCAAATCCGCCATCAATAAAAAAAATTATACTTCCAGGACCGAACGTGGCTATCTGTACGCCACTATTACAACCACCATCCAAAAAAACATAAATTCAAGTTCATTTCTAACAAGCGAGAGATGTTCAAGTGCACGATGTTGCTTGTAACATCAGGTATTCGCCGCCACAATGCGTATTTATATCTACACAATGTTCTTTTCCTGTGTTTCTAAAGTCGTTCTCTAACGAATATTTGATATTCATATGATAATGAGATAATGCCCATTTTGCTGTCGCGTATCAGCATATCAGGCTTAGTAACAAATGTAACTTCATAGCCGAACAGCAGGAGGAAAATTTTCAAATCGTTCTCCGCCGTACTGTTGGATTTGCAGAGGCTTAAAAGTTCATTTCTCCAATAACTTAATCTTTATTCATCACAGCCAGATGAATTTGGTGAGGGGAAAAGCGTCTCATTCTGCCCAAGTTTGCTCTCATTTTTCTCCACATTTCAGCTGCTGAGATCATTTTACTCCCATCTACACACTGTTGTTGAAAACAATCTGTCCAGAATTAGTATTCTAAAGTTGTTACCGTGTGCACGAATACCATATAAGTTATTAGAGAAGTTTCCATGGGAACCCCTTAACACCATATTACAGAGAAAATCAAATTTGGTAGTTGGAACGGGGAGATAACTTGTTGAGTAAAATGAGAAAATATACAAACTAGTCTTCATGTACGCTTCCTTGCGTTCAAACATATTTAGGTGTCCTGTACAAACAAGATATTATGAGTAGAATAAAAAAATTGTGTGAAAGCTAACATAGTCAACCATGTTTCCTGTAAAATAAAACGAACGATAAGCAAACCCGAATTCCGACATGCCACACATACCACATAGTAGTTTTTAGCGTGGTAGATACATCGACAATTGTGTTTTTCCGTACGATAAATTATTTTTTATATATTTTCATTTGAAAAAGTGATATACTACCTACGTGAAATTATACAATGAAGTGGCCTATGATTCATTTCGATGAATATGTCTAGAGGCCGGTGGGAAGTACTTTCTGCTCTGTTTAACACGTACTGGTCACGAAATGGAAGATTTTATGCTGGAGTTTGACATTTTTTTCTTTTTAACAGAGAATTGTGTTGACACTTTATTTTTATAAAAAAAACCCTTGTGGGGGGCCTAATCGTGTATTTGCGCCTAATCGTGTCAGCGCCAAATCGTGTAACAAAATTGCGCCTAAAAACGTGTTGCGCCTAATCGTGTAGGAAATTTGCGGTTAACGGTGGAACGGCGCCTAATCGTGTACCAAATTTGCGCTTAATTGTGGAACTGCGCCTAATCGTGTACGGAATTTGCGCCTATTTGTGTAAATGCGCCTAATCGTGTAAGGAGGCTGCGTCTAATCATGTAACAGCTCCTAATCATTTTAACGATCTTGCGCCTAATTTTTCGTTGCGCCTAATCGTGTAGAAAAAATGCTCCTAATTGTGGAACTGCGCCTAATCGTGTAGGAGATTTGCTCCTAATTGTGGAAATGCGCTTATTCGTGTGAGAAATATGCTCCTAATTGTGGAACTGCGCCTAATCGTGGAAATCATTTCGCGCCTAATTGTGGAACTGCGCCTAATCGTGTAGAAAATTTGCGTCTAACTGTGGAAATGCGCCTAATTGTGTATAGAGGCTACGCCTAAACGTGCACAACGTGAAGACATAAGTAGTACGTAAAGGACGAATATAGTCAACTTGACCTTTCGTCATTTTTGGGGAGGTCACGTGATCAAGAGGTTAAGGTCACTATAGTTCCGGGACTCCCGGTCGCGTGACCTTTGGGGCATGTATTCCTCCGCGGTGATGCGGTCTGGCGGCGATGCGGTCGCGGGGGGAAAGCCTCGGCGGACAGAATGTAGTCCCAAATACGCGGGAGCCGGGGGAATTTCTCCGGCAATCTTCGCCAATCTTTGGGACATTTTGGGGGCGAGAGGAGCCCTAGTCAACCGATTGGGTCGAGTGAGGTGTCAAATTGGAGCGCTCGTCCAGGGCGATCAAGTCATTGATGGGTGCATGTAAATTGAGGATTTGTCCCAAAAATATGAAAAGCGGAACACGGACTTTATCCCTAAAATAGGGGAAGTGTTGTTGTCCGGAATTCTAATCCTGGGAAAAACATTGTAATTATCGGTGACCTGAACGATGATCTTCTGAGTGCTTCCAAGTTTCACCTTCGTGGCATAATAACTTCCTTAGGACTTAATCAACTAATAACTGAACCAACTCGAACCGTTTCAAATTCTCTTTTAGACCCAATCATTTGTAATATGGCTCAACTCGTCTGTGATAGCGGCGTTTTTGTACCTTTTTGTAGCGACCATTCTCCAGTTTTTATCCTCATAAAATCATGTATCCCGAAAAGGCCTAGCTTCAGACGTTTGATCTGAAATTACGAAAAAGCCGACTGGGACATATTTAGACAACATCTTGTAAACGCCGAATGGGAAGTCCTGTCAGACGATAATAACGTGGATATTTGGTGTGACTGTATTACATCAGTTATTATGAGAGCAGCTAGAGAATCTATCCCCAACAAATACATTTGCATTCATCCAGGCGATAAATCATGGATGACACACAAAATAAAACATGATATGAGAATCAGAGTTAAATTTGTTAAGCATTCTAGAATTACCAATTCTGCAAATGATATCGAACGTTTTAAAAAACAGAGAAATTTGGTAAATGCTCTCGTTTGCTCTACTAAAAAGGAATTTAAAACCAAAACAGCACAGAAAATTGAGACTGGTCGAGATGGTTCTAAACAGTGGTGGAAACTCAGCAAATCATTCCTGAAAGATTCGAACAATAATTTTAATGACGTTCCACATCTTAAGAAAGTGGACGTCTCTTTTGCATACGAATGCAGTGAAAAAGCCGAAATTTTAAACGGTTTCTTTGTTAATATTACCAGAATTGATGATTCCAACACTCCGTTGCCACCTATATCAATCTACACGGAAAATACCTTAGATATGTTTACTGTAGATACTACAGACGTCGACAACATTATTTCTAATTTAGATACGTCCAAAGCGCTTGGTCCAGACCAAGTCCGAAATGTTTGTCCGAAGGTAAAAACGTTCTCTCTCCAATTCTTGCTCGTTTATTTAATCACTCATTGAAAACATCGAATTATCCGACCGAATGGAAAGTTGCTAATATGACACCATTGTATAAATACGAAGCTGCGCATCTGAAAACCCCTCGGCGCTGGGTACATTCATAATGTATTCAATTCGAACCAAGATGTCAGGAACACCAAGCAGTCAAGTCACAAATATACAGATTATCAAAAAATTTGCAATTAGAAATGACCCCTAAGGTTTCCGTCCAATCAGAGAAACCGGTATTCATTACATAAGTTTCTTGATGCATCAATGATATATACCGAAATTTACATCGAGCATTTGAACAGTATCAGGGATAGAGATCATTAATGATTTCGCATAAATTAAAGATGGCCGCCCATTCTTCCCGCCACTCAGAGGAACTTTTGTGGTTATTCATTCAAAGTCTCTTGATACATTGATGTTTTATACCAAGTTTCGTATAGAACACTGAAATGGTATCAGAGATATACATCATTAAAGATTTTGCGTAAATTAAAGATGGCCACCAAGGTTTCTTGCCCAATCAGAGAAACCAGAACTGTCATTTGTCATAAGTCTCTTGATGCATCGATGATATACCAAGTTTCGTATAGAACACTGAAATGGTATCAGAGATATACATCATTAAAGATTTTGCATAAATTAAAGATGGCCACCAAGGTTTCCGCCCAATCAGAGAAACCAGAACTGTCATTTGTTGTAAGTCTCTCGATGCATCGATGATATATATCAAATTTTACATCAAGCACTTGAACGGTATCAGAGAACGACATCATTAATGATTTTGCATAAATTAAAGATGGCCACCCATCCTTTTCCCCACTCAGAGGAACTGATGTGGTTATTCATTGCAAGTCTCTTGATACATCGATGCTGTATACCAAGTTTGGTATAGAACACTTAAATGGTATCCGAGATATATATCATTAAAGTTTTTGCATAAATTAAAGATGGCCACCAAGATTTTCGGTCAATCAGGTCCCGATTCAAAGTATCTGGATGTATCGATGATGTATACCAACTTTCATATAAAACAACTGAATGGTAACAGAGATATGTATCATTATCGATTTCGCATAAATTAAAGATGGCTTCCAGGATCTCCAGCCAATCAGAAAAGCCGGTTTGGTAATTCATTTAAAGTTGCTTGATGCATCGATGATGTATACCAACTTTCGTATTGAACAGTTAAATGGTTTCCGAGATATGGATCATTACCCATTTTGCATAAAATTAAAGATGGCCGCCAAGGTTTCCATCCAATCTGGTCCCAATTCAATAAGCTTCTTGTCCTTGACTAGGTAAATAAGCATACCAAATTTGGAATTCTTCAGTGGAACCGTTTTCCGGCTATCTCGCTCACGTACGGACGTACGGACGTACGGACGTACAAGACGACGACAATACCCCATGGCCAAAATTGGCCGAGGGGTAAAAAGGTGAACGAAATCTTGTCTGTAACTACCGTCCCAAATCACTATTAAGTTGTCTGAGTAAAGTCATGAAGAGGGTCGTGTTCAAGTACATTTATAATTACATACGGTACGACATAACACCGAGCCAATCTGGTTTTCTCCCGTCGCAATCCACTGTAACACAGTTACTTGATATTTACTTTGACTTGACAAAGGCACTTGACGAACAGAAAGAAGTACTCTTTCTATTCTTTGACATATCAAAGGCCTTTGCTAGAGTGTGGCATAACGGCTTACTTAAAAACTACAACAATTCGGTATTACTGGAAGCCTTTTGCTATGGTTCAAAAGCTATTTACAAAATCGTTGTCAGCGGGTGGTGAACCAGGGAAAAGAATCCACTGTGTTATGTTTAGAAGCAGGTGTGCCACAAGGCTCTGTTTTTGGTCCGCTTCTGTTCGTATTATTTATAAACGATTTACCTGCTAATGTCATTAACAGCATACGTCTTTTTGCTGATGACACTTGTTTGTACATCATATCTGATAATCTGTTTAACCAACTGCCATCCATCAATCACGATATAGACATTGTTTCTGACTGGGCGCAGACATGGTTGGTCGATTTTAATGCCGCGAAAACAGTTTCTCTTCTCGCTTCTTTGAGACATATATCCATTCATCTTTTCCAATAATATTTCAAAATTCAACTCTTCAACCGTCACGTAGTCATAAGCATCTCGGTCTGATCCTTAACACTAAGGCTAACTGGAACGACCACGTGGAAGATCGTAAATGCCTTGAAATTATGTATAAGAGTTTTATTAGACCAAGTCTAGAATATGCAGACGTCGTCTGGGATAATATTCCACAATCTTATGTGATAAGACTTGAAAATATTCAAAAAGACACACTCAGAGCGATAACTGGCGTCACATGCAGTGTTAGTTCAGAAACCTTATATTTGGAAGCTGGATTTGAAACGCTGTCTCGCAGACGACAAGTCCATAGACTTATTATGTTATATAACATTATTAATGGCACACTGTTAAAAATCACACCGTAAATTCACAGTTAAATGTACTGGCAGAAAAGGTGCCAGTACATTCAACTGTAAAATTACGTTGCACCGTATTTTACAATTACCGTTTTTTAACAGGCTTTTAACTGTAAAATGTTGCACCGAATTTTATAATTACCGTTTATTGACAGGCATTCAACTGTAAAATTTGGGTAGCCCTGTAATTTACAATTACCGTTGTTTTAACATTCTTTATACAATACAATTACATGGCACCATTGACTACAATTATCGGTTACGCGGCAGCGTAGGTCACTGGAAGCCCGAAATGGCCATTGCTCTTCATGTTTACAAATGCGATCACCACAAGCCGTAAAGTCGTAAATAATCACGAACGAATCTGTGCAATTATTACATGAATAGTAGGATACAATTCCAAGTCAGATAACACCCATCTTCGCATATGCAAGACGAATACTAAATGACGGAAAGTTAGTGTGGTATTTAGCTTGAAATATGAAGATGTATAAAACCAAAACCAAACCGTACTATAGACCGAAAATTAAAGTTAGCCGCTGCGTCCGTCCCAGCGCGTGTTCTGATAATGCTCTGAATGTTGAATCGTACAACGCAGGTGTCGGATGTTTCCTGCAACTGAGCGTTTCGTGTGCAAAGATATCAACCTCCTTTCAGAGAAAACAAGAATTTTATGTTACGTGTGTGCGCAGTTTACCCATTGCAGTTGATTTCAACTGAAATATCACAGTTCATTTTACAGATTAATGTGTTTACAATTGAATGTACTGTAAACTCCAACATACATTTACTGTGAAATAACGGTAATTTATAACAGTGTATGACACCTTCCTCTTTGTACGCTCATCTCTCAGCTCGCATTGGGGAACGCAATCCATACAACATCAGAAACGCATCATAGTTAACCCCCTACAGATGTCGCACGGAACTATTCCGAAATTCATTTTATCCAGCAACATTACGCGAGTGGAATTTACTATCTTACACAGTCAAAAACTGCCCTACTCTGCCAATTTTTAAACGCCAGCTGCAGAACATGACACAAGTCTCCACCCCACCGTCTTGGTACTATTTATGTACACGTACAGAAAATATAATATTGTGTCGCCTCCGCAATGGTTGCAGTAATCTTAACAGACACCTGTTCAATAATTTCCTGAGAAATACAACAACTTGCAATTGCGGATATTTTGACGAAACAGTCGATCACTTTTTCTTTCACTGTCCTCAATTTGTCGATCAAAGAACCATATTGGTAAATACACTTAATAATATATATAGTTCTCTAATAGTTCCTCCTGCTTCAGTGCTATTATACGGTGATCCAGAAAAAGTCAAACACACTAACAACACCATTCAAGTATGTTTGGGAAATTCATAGCGGATTCCAAACGTTTTACTTAAGTATTGAACTTTAAAATTACTATTTCGACACTTGATGCCCAGCAACCATGTACTCAGCAAGCTGATCGTGTTCATTCATCTCTTCAGCACACAGGGACTCAAACAAATCACAATGTTTACTCTCTGTCATGAGCTTCAAATGCATTTTGTATATTCCTTCGCCGCCTAATTTGTTATAAGTATTTATATTTATTTTCGAGGTTCAATTGATATATTGTATTTTTTTTTATTGGGAAGACGTATTGATAAGCTTTGCTTACTTCGCTTCCCCATGTCTCGAAATAAACTACTTAAACCAAAATAGGGGAAAACTCCTATCAACAAGGTCCAAAAGGGCTAATATCGGTCTCCGGCTTATCGAGCCTGCCCATCAAGTCATGGGTGGGTGTATGTAAAAAGAGGACTTGTCTCCGAAAATATAAAATGCGGAACACGGACTTTAGCTCACCGCATTTCGATGAATTAGTGTCAATTTCATGGACTATCTAGAACATGTCCAACTTCGAGTAGTAAGGGACGACAACTCTGTCTGGCGCAGATCGACTCCACTGCTCAACATGGCCTGGAAAATTTAACCTGGATTAGATAGGACCGTGCTTTTCTAAGCTGAAAATCGAGCATTTCTGTTAGGGTGACAACATTTGCCAGCATATTAAGTTAATTTCGAATAGTATACGATGTGCTATTTTATTTTCCCATGGAAAATGTTTTACTTGCTTCCAATTTGATTTAAGAATGAGGGTTCAATTTGCATTTTCTACCTATACCTTAGCACAGATTTTCACGAAAAAGCCGAAAGTAGCTCACTTTTAAACGTTTATAGGTAAAACACCGTTCAGCCAACGATATTTGCCAGCATGGCGTTATACAAACCATATCGTGTTCTATCTCATGGTTCTTTATTTGGTCTAATTATTAAATATCTTCTTGCTTCCATTTCAATTTAAAGTTTGAGAATTTTTAGAGAAAGACTCTATAAGGGGTTCAGCTAGAGTGATTAAGTGGGGGCCGGTCGGTGGCAATTAACGCGGAGACCTGGTGACGATACCTGCTGGGCGGATTAAGCATGGATTCCAATCAAAAAAATGTATTCATGCGCGGTGATGCGATTTGGCCGTGGTTTTGGCGGTGATTCGGTCT
>JAVTVY010029030.1:0-133680 GCA_036873755.1 Hanleya hanleyi | reverse complement strand
CAACATCGGTTGTTAAAGTTCAAAGTATATATTTATTTATACAAATTAATTTAGTAATGACAGTTTCAAAACGAAAATACAAACTGAGCAATCCTAGTACCCTCAGCTCTTTCACGGAGTTATGGAAATGGAACGAAATTAGTGTTTGGGTACTAGGATTGCTCAGTTTGTACTTTCGTTTTGAAACTGTCATTACTAAATTAATTTGTATAAATAAATGTATACTTTGAACTTTAACAACCGATGTTGCGTTCTTCTTTCTTTCAGCCACCGTCCAGAGTCGTTTCGATATGACTTTATATGGGCGATAGTCGGTTACAACGAGTATCCAGTGATAATAAATATACCATTCATAGATAGGTGTAGCAGCTCTTTATTGTTTTCCACAAAAGTTCATGAAAAGTTCTTAAAATCCACACAAGTCCAAGAACAGTCCAAGACTAGTCCAAGAATAGTCCAAGAATAGTCCCTAAAAGTTCATGAAAAGTTCCTAAAAATCCACCCAAGTCCAAGAATAGTCCAAGACTAGTCCAAGAATAGTCCCTAAAAGTTCATGAAAAGTTCTTAAAATCCACCCAAGTCCAAGAATAGTCCAAGGTCCAAGAATAGTCCCTAAAAGTTCATGAAAAGTTCTTAAAATCTACACAAATCCAACAATAGTCCGAGGAAGTCCCCCAAAGTTCATGAAAAGTTCCTAAAAATCTGCGCAAGTCCAAGAATAGTCCAAGACTAGTCCAAGAATAGTCCCTAAAAGTTCATGAAAAGTTCCTAAAAATCCACCCAAGTCCAAGAATAGTCCAAGACTAGTCCAAGAATAGTCCCTAAAAGTTCATGAAAAGTTCTTAAAATCCACGCAAATCCAACAATAGTCCAAGACTAGTCCAAGAATAGTCCCTAAAAGTTCATGAAAAGTTCCTAAAAATCCACCCAAGTCCAAGAATAGTCCAAGACTAGTCCAAGACTAGTCCAAGAATAGTCCCTAAAAGTTCATGAAAAGTTCTTCAAATCCACACAAATCCAACAATAGTCCAAGACTAGTCCAAGACTAGTCCAAGAATAGTCCCCCAAAGTTCATGAAAAGTTCCTAAAAATCTGCGCAAGCCCAAGAATAGTCCCCCAAAGATATGTGTAGTAGCTGTTTATTGTTATCACCGGTTTTGATTATTTCGATTGCTTCATTCGCCAATAGCGACAAAACTCACAACTACAACAGCTCGGACACATAAAACCCCCGAATGACACCTGTCGAGCGAAACACGCGCAATCTCGGCATAAACTAACGCGACAATTTCCGCAAACTTCGACGCTTAATGACTGATTACAGTTTTTGCAAACTCTGGGCGAGAATAAACGGGAGAATTCGTCTACACATTTACGTGTTTTAATCTCCGGAAGTGAAGGGGAATTATTTAGGAGGATGGTTGTCGGACTTCTTATACTCACATTCCAATCATCGTCATTATAAACCGTTCGTGTTTCAACGACTCCGTCTACGGCGAATACAGTCTCCAAACTAGGCCAACCGGAACTACCTAAAATGTCCGCATTTTCTCGTACGAATCCGGCCCACGTAGAGTTGTTAGCCTATAAAAATATATAGAGTTGAGATATTAAAAGTGAGTAGCTCTTGTATTCAAATCAGTTATAATCGAACATTTACAACGCCGTTCGCTATGTACAGCGTTATATCGACAAAGTCGGTATTATCTGCGTGTAGATCGTAATAAAATTACAATACTTACGGACGATTCTCTAGGATTCGATGATATTTTTCAGTAAATTCGCCATTCCGAAGTCAGCTATAAATTGAATTCTATTAGAGGTATATATATTTCGACAAGTGGTTCTCAAATAATGATCTATTTCGCGGTATATACCTTCAACTCCCGCTATACGTTGATCGTACTGTATAATTACCCTAATTAAATCGATATCGGTCTGTAAATATAAATATTCGAACCCCGAATATTATCATATACTAATTGCAATCGAGTTCTGCAAGTTATAATTGAAACGCATGCTTATATTCAGACCGAGTGATTTCTGTTATTCGATCACACCTGTTACCACAATACACCCCTTCGCATTGACAGGTATTAAAATCAATACAATTATGTATCATGACCATCTCCTACCCGTATAGCGAGGTTAAATATAAATATACCGAGTGTTTGGTAATACTAATTGCAATTTGTACAAAATTAATAGTCTACAATATATATGAACGCTTAACGTACAGATTCGGAGAAATTATTAATAATATCGTAAATCTATACTACATAAAGATATATATCGAAATAACACCTTTTTGTAAAAGCGGTATGAAACCTAAAATATACTCCGTGTTTTGGATCGTTATTAACGATTAACGTGTGAATTCGGAAGATTTATTTATAATACCATATGTAGATCTTTAATATATATATATTCAGGTAAATTGTAACGTATGTAATTTATTAATATCCAGACCCAATAATTTATACAAATAAAAATTGTTAATGACGTATGACAGCGCTCGGTGGATCGCGGTGGCTATGTGCATTTTTGGGTGGCTGGGACCTGTAATACGCATTCCCTACTACTCATGCGCTGTGGGGAGGTTGTACCGGATGAAGAATTGCATATCTGCAGTGATTAAGGGTGATATCATTCCCTTTAAACGGTGTAGTGGGCACCAATGCGGTGTGGAAGGCAGGGCTTGCGCTTTATCTCCACGTGTCTGTAGCCGAATTCGGAAAGAGTTTTGTACCTCGTATTCCCGTTCCGGTAAGCACCAAAGGCCCTTACAATTTGGTTACACTTCCGATCATGACAATCTACAGGGGTAAAACTAATTTTGGGAGGTCACCATGTCCATTGTGAACTACTTTTGACAGCTGTACTCCTGGTAACTCTATGAATACAATGTAAACAGGAGTTGGATGTCTCAGCCAATCAGATGAAACCTGACGCAATCAGGCGCCATATTGCTAGTCATGTGATGCCCTATTTGAACGAAACTACCGGTTCCACAACACCTTTCAAGGATTTTTTTCCAGTGGTGTCCCTAGTACAAAATTTATGGTATTTCTAAAAATCTGTACTTCACCGGATCAAGACCGGAGATTACACGATAAAGTATAGAATATCGCTCCGAAATAATGGACACTGTAGATTCCCAGGTCATTTTATGTATGGTGTAAGGTTACCGAACTGAGGCACTGAGGTACGATAGTAGTATATAACTGTCCTTTCGGGTCAAATTTCACCCGGATGTAGAGGTCATTTGAGGAGGATTTGAGGAGGAGAGGTCAAGTGCACTATAGTTCCGGCAGAATCACCAAAAGCTACCTCCAACACAGGAGAGTTCCAATTGTTGGATGGAATGTATTCAGAATGTATTCATCCGCGGTGATGCGGTCTGGCAGCGGTTTTGGCGGTGATTCGGTCTCGGGGAAAAAGCTTCCGCGGAGAAAAGGTAGTCCCTAGATAAAATGGTCCGATGGGGTCGAGTGAGGTATCAAAGCGAAGCCTATGTGATGGGGCATCTAATGGGCTGGGTGTGGGATTGAAATATCGGCATTCTGGGCATGCTCGGTGGCCCAAGGGTATGGAAATAGACGTTTTGGGATGTAGGGGAGGCACTAATGGTCCAATGGGGTCGAGTGAGGTATCAAAGTGAAGCCTATGTGAGGGGGCATCTGATGGGCTGGGTGTGGGGTTGAACTATCGGCATTCTGCGCATGCGCGGTGGCCCAAGCGTATGAAAATAGACGTTTTGGAGCTAGGGGAGCTACTAATGGTCCAATGGGGTCGAGTGAGGTATCCATGTGAAGCATTCGTGAAGGGGCATCTGATGGGCTGGGTGTGGGGTTGAACTATCGGCATTCTGCGCATGCGCGGTGGCCCAAGGGTATGGAAATAGACGTGTTGGGAGCTAGGGGAGCCCCTAATGGACCAATGGGGTCGAGTGAGGTATCAAAGTGAAGCATTCGTGAACGGGCATCTAATGGGCTGGGTGTGGGGTTGAACTATCGGCATTCTGCGCATGCGCGCTGGCCCAAGGGTGCGAAAATAGCCGTTTTGGGATGTAGAGGAGCCCCTAATGGTCCAATGGGGTCGAGTGAGGTATCAAAATGAAGCATTCGTGAAGGGGCATCTAATGGGTTGGGTGTGCGGTAGGAATATCAGTCTGCGCATGCGCAGACGCAATGCGGAGCTCTCGTCCAATCAGAAGCGAGTATTTCAAATCCGTCACAGAGCTCTCAGCCAATCAGAAGCGAGTATTTTGACCCGGTGCATTATGGGCCATATCCAAGATGGCGGCACGTATGTTCAAGATGGCGACACATCCGGTGTCGAAAACTGGCCATTTTGTCGGGATGTGGTCACCTAGTGTCGAAAACTGGACCCTGTATGGGTCCCGCTAGACGTTTTGGAGCTAGGGGAGCCACTAATGGTCCAGTGGGGTCGAGTGAGGTATCAAAGTGAAGCATTCGTGAAGCGGCATCTGACGGGCTGGGTGTGGGGTTGAAATATCGGCATTCTGCGCATGCGCAGTCTGGCCGTAGTATAGAAATAGACGTGTTGGGGTGTAGGTGGGCCACTAGTGGGTCGATGGGATCGAGTGAGGTATCCATGTGAAGCCTAGGTGAGGGAGTTACACTAGGGTGTCGTATCCATTCTGCTGCGCAGGTCACGTGGGGGTTGTGACGTCACTTCCGGTTGGGGTGAATGTGGCGTGACCTTTGGACATGTCCAGACTTGTCTGTGTTTGTCATGTACTGGGGTTGCGCAAGTGTGTGTGACGTCACTTCCGGTTTGGGTGAATTCACCCGGATGTAAAAATGACGTCACTTCCGGTTTGGGTGAATGCTCAAACACACTACCTCCAACTTTCCCGGCCCCGGCCCGGCGGTCCGCGCGCGCGGGTTCTCCGGCCGCAGCGCGCGCGCGCGTCATATTGTCCAATGAGACAATGTTGCGGCATCGATATAGACAGAGCTTGGACCCCAAAAAGGGGATTGTAAATGAACCTGGGAAGGATGGGCAGGTCCATTTGGACCAATCAGCGGTCGAGAAAAAGAGCCAATGAGCGATCGAGAAAAGAACCAATGGACGGGTACTAGGTACACGTCTGTGCCTACATCCGGGTACTAGAATACTTTCGCCTACGTCCGCGCCTACATCCGGGTTCTTGTACACCCGGGTAATGTTTTCTGGACATGGATGGGTTACCTTTGGCTTCATTCTAGGCCACTGATTGGCTAATACGGTGTTCAAAGCCAGTTTCATGCATTTGGCTCATAGAACTTATAGTAATAAACTTAATCTATACGTGTTGGACGAGTCTTCACTCACCGTCTTCCTTTACACGTACCTCAATGAAATGCCCGCTCCAAACCTAGACCAAAACACGTACTTGGTCTGCGGGCTGATTTCATTGGCTCTCTATTTTACTATAGTGCGCTTGCATTCTAACATTGATGGGTTACATTTTGGCCCCATCCTACACCACTGATTTCAGTTTGACTGAATCTCCACATTGGGCATTTATGCATTATGAATAAAACACACAAGACAGGGTTTTTTTTTTGGTGAGATCTCATTTTGTTTTTTATTCAGTAACAACAACAACGTGAGAACAACCACGTGAAAACTGAAGTCCAGATCAAGGGGCTTGTACATTGAAAGAACTTAAGCCCAGAACAGGGGGCTTGTACATTGAAAGAACTGAAGCCCAGAACAGGGGGCTTGTAAACTTAAGCCCAGAACAGCGGGCGTGTGTACATTGAAAGAATTCAAGCCCAGAACGGGGCTTGTACATTGAAATGATGGGCGGCCCAGTCATATACGAGTACATCGCGGTCCTCGGCCTTGGGGTACTCGTCAAACATCTGTACGATGGTAGATAAGGGTCTTCCTCGGCATCGATGGTACAGGTAAAACAAGCAATATTGTCCGCACACGCTACTGGTCAGGCTTTGCAACGTTTGACTGTTCCAACACCACGTCTCTGTGCCTTGATCCATGAAGTCTGTTAAATCGGGATGGAGGGGTGGCAGGCCGTACGGGTCAAAGTATTCGCCCTGCTGTTCTGTCAAGTACACGCCCACCCAATGTTCACCGGGCCGATCCATCGGGTCCGTGTTGAGAACGTAAGCAGCAGGATACATACAGTCTAATGGGAACACATCTCGGGCGAACACCCCTTGAAACATCATACGTGTCTCTGGGTCATTCTCCAGCACGGTGGTTATCTGGTCTGTATCCATGTTAGGTGGAGAAGTCACACAGCACGTTGCGCGCCTTGTCCACTTGAATGATGTTGTCAAACTCGGCGTAGCAGATCACATTGACGGTGCTCCGGAGGGCTCGTTGAAAGTGGATTTCCAACCGTAAATTGCCTTGCTTGGCCAGGGCCAGCTGATGGTCGTTCTCTAAGGTGGGGGTCAAATCGAAACAGAACAACGTGTATCCGTTCCCGTAGTCCTCCCGACTGATGAAATTCCCTTCGTCCTGGTTGATTTGACCGGTGGCTGTAAACAGGCTCTGATAGGCTCGAATGAAATTTGCGCGCCCAAAGTTCGGTGTTAAGGCCGTGGCTGTCACCTGTTGTCCATCCACATGCAGGGCCACAAAATTGATGCCGAAATGTCAAACGGATTCTCTGGGTAGGCTCCGCTGAAACTGGTATTTTCCACACAGGTCAGGATCAATCGCTTGGGTAGTTCCCCCAGGAACAGGTTTTCTTTGTTGGCGCTCATATTTCCAGCAGGCACAGAGAACACTTTGGTTTGTACACGTCGGATAGGGTACTGGGCTGGTTTTGTTTCCAAGGCTTTCATGTGTCCCAATTGAACGGCTGGATTCGGTTTCACTTTTCGGACATACAGGACTGCGTCTTCGATGACAATCTTATAGTCAGCTACATGCGCCTCTACGTTAGTGGCCATCAAGGCGAAGGTCGGAGGCGCCCGTATCAGTCGGATTTTGATGGGGATCTTGTTCAACAGGTACCGGTCTTGCATGAACATGTCTGCGTGCAGTCGACCCAGGAGATCCACCGCGACGCCGTTCGCGGTCAAAGCCTTCCGTTTGCTATATCCCGTATTGTCGTTCTCTGCGCCCATGTGCTCGGCTCTGTCCTGGTAGAATAAAGCGGCTGTCAGTTGAGATTTTTTAGCCTCTCGTCCATGCGACAACAGCGTCTCGATGTAGGCTCGATAGGGGTACGTGTTGGTCGAGTCACTGATGAGTTTGTCGCTGAGAAATATATCCACCTGTTGAAACATCGAGTGCATCCAGAGATTCGTCGGGCCCACCGTTGCTTGGTCGGCGATTCTGGTGCCATCTCCATTGACGATCTTGGCTTTCACATACAAGTATGTATGGGCTAAATCCACATAGGCCGTATCCGCATTACTGATGGTGAACTCGATGGGCCCTGTTGCGTTGATGCTGGACAGCGGGAGATGCTCCACCCATAATCCTTGTTCGGCACTGGTCTGTGTGGGCGGGACGGTCCACAAATCAAATTCACTGTTGGTGGAGGGGCAGGACTCGGCGTGGATCAAGGACATGTTTTAAGAAAAGATATCCCGGGTCTTCGATGTGCGTCGTCGCTGGGTCGGTCGTCGACTGGTGCGTGGTCTCGGTGGGGCAGCTCTTTTATTCCCTACGGTGCGTTGTGCTTTGGCCACCAAGACGCCTCCCGCTTCTTTGGCCCGCCGTTTCAAGGCTTCTTTGGGTGCCGTACCCCCCAAGACATCACCGGCCACTTGCAGTCCACTGCGTACCGCTTGTTTGCCGATTGCTTTCACCCCACGCGTCACCAAGGGCAGGAACGTTTTGACGATGCTCCCGAGTATGTTCCCCAGTCCATGTCCACGTTGCATGCGTGCACCACTAAAAACCGGAAAGCCACCCCCGGCCTGTTGGGCATAATAGTCCATATAGCTGCGTGCATCGCACTCGTAAGGCACCTTCATTATACAAAGTGGGGAGCACGTGCTTGTCGAAAATGAAGTGTCAGCACCACTTTCCCGCGTTCGAATGTCACCGGTCGTCCCGTGTCATCTCTTATATCCACCGTGATAGTGTTGATGTGGGTTTGTCGTACGGGCAGGTAGAGCATGTGGGTGAAACTGTGGGTGACTTGATCTCCATACAACTTTTTAATGGGGACCACCCGTAACAGAGGTGTGTTGATATCGCCCACAATATGGCTGTCCACCACGTCCGAGTAAACGTAGAGTCCGTACATACCCGACTTCATATCCATCGGGATCTCGCCTTGGTGGGCAGTGGGACCAGCGAACGTCCGTAGATCGAAGCCCAGCATTTGCTGTAGGATAGGACTCAGTACGACACTCGCGTTGGCGGTGACGATAAGCTCTACCTTGTCGTTGTGTGCGTTGTAATCGAAGTTCACGTGATTCTTGAAGGGATAGACTTTGATGGGTTTTGAAGTATTCGTGACCTCCCGTAGAGCCTTATAATGCAATAGTCTTGACAGCCCACCCATGAACTCCTTGGGAGTATCGTATTGGCCTTCGGGGAGGGTGAGTCGGGTGTCTTTTCCTTCGTGGGTCACGTCGTACCACACTTCATTGGCTCGCACGTTGTACCACGAGTAAGGGTATTGGATATCCACGAGGCCACATTCCCATCGTCCAGGTAAATGCAACGGCTGCGGTAACTGGGTCACGTACTTGGCCACGGTGTTGTCAGGAAACACATCCAGCGAACTGTTACTGGGTAGGGTGAGGTAAAACATGGCGACTGAGATGTCCTGCTGCTGCTTTGGTTTTAATAGGTCTTCCAGGCCTTGGGCGGTTGTGTCCGGCGTCGTGTTCGTCGCGTTGACTTGCTACGTGTCACGGCTCTGGAGATGTGGGGTGTCCTGACCAAGGGTGGTTTTTTAAAGGTCTGAAAAGAAGGTGCCCGTTGTGGTGGTGGAGTTTTGGGGGGTGACTCCGGTTCCCAGTCGGATTCCCAAGGTTGTGGTGAGAGTCTAGGTGCACGACTCGGTGAGTCACGCTGCATAAAGGCCCAGCGGTGGGGATTCCCCACCAATTCCTGTTGTACATGCATGTCTTTCAAGCCTTGAGCGAAGACCTCCCATCCTCGAGGATCCGTGTGCGATCTGCGTTTACGCATCAGGTCATTCACTAAATCCGTCATGTGGGTGCCGGGGACCACCTGATTCTGTACCAGGAGTTCGCCTTTATCATTCCAAGTCATGTTAGGATTCTGTTTCATCCGTTGTAATAGCAGGCCAGATTGTTTCTTGAACGATGCAGGTACACTCTTCAGCACTTCGTCTTCCACCCACTGTGGGGCTGTGGGTGGTACCCCTGGTAATAGCGGCTGTTGGAGCGGTGCTGAGGTCGGCGGTGTGTCACGTGGTGGTGGTGGTGGTGGTGGGGTAGACAGGGTTTTGTATTGGTCCATGAACGTCATGTACCGTTGAAGCGTCTCATTGTACCGTTGTACTTTCTCACTGTCGCTTAACCCCGGTCTCTGTAAGATCTGTTGCATCTCTCCATCGAGGGTGTTTATGGTCTTGACCGTAGGTGGGACAGGGTAGGGCGATTGGAGGTTTTGAAGGAACCGTGGTTCGACGAGGGCCATTTTTTTCGTGTGGTTCATTGTCGGCCGAAGAGTCCACCCAATACTGGACCCAACACGGAAGCGGCCAACGGTGCGAAGATGGCCCCGAGAAAGCCGCGTTTCTGTAACACCTTTTTCTTTTGTGTTTGAGGGACCCGCTTCTGGACTAGGGTTCGGAGACCTGTCTTATGCTTGGCCAACTTGGTCTTCTGAGTTGGAGTCAGTGGTACGGTGCCTTTTAACAGGTTGCACCCGATCTCGCACAGACAGCGTACACGGTCAGCGTCCGCACTGCGTACAATGGTTCGGACCAACTCGGGTGGGGCCGTCTTCAATACACGGAGCGTCGGAGCGTGCTTCCGTACTCGCGCAGACATCATGTACAACTAATGCTAGAACCCACAACTCTGCTCTTTTTATCTACCTCAGAGACAAAGTCAACCCTGCTGTGGTATTCATTCTTTTTATTATCCCCATCATCAAACACACACTCCAGCTGTGGTTTGCGGGTGTGTTTACATTATTTTTGCATGTACACGTGGTGGGCCTCTCCGGGAAAGATGCCGGTCCGTAGTCGAAGATGTTCGGGGGTGGCTTGCTTGAGGTCGAAGAGCATATACCCGTGCTGAGGGGTTGTGGCATCTTTGAAGGCTTCCAACGCAACGGTGTGCGGCCGGGATACATCTGTCTCGCCAGGTGCAGCAGTTGAGTGGTATCTCTCGGGTTTTTGAAAACCACCAGGTAGTGGGCATTTAAGCTGATGTTCCGATGTTCTTTGTTTTTACTGAACAGATTCTGCACAATGTAGATGATGCTGAGCCGTCGATGATGGCTGCCTTTGGTAAAGAGTTGGGTGACCTGCGCATCCGTCTCCGCCATGAGATCATCCAGAACCACCAAAGTGTCCGGTTCCAAATCGTCCAGGTTGGGTAGGCCTTCCACGAACGTGATGTGGGGCATTGCTGCATACGCTGCCTGCCATTCTTCGTAACACCACACGACTCGGGAAATGGGTGGGGTGATCATGCTGTCGGCGTGTTCGAGGAGCTTCCTGACGAAGTGCGTTTTGCCGGAACCCGTCGGTCCTGCGATGACGCAAGTGAAGGGATGCTCCCAACGGGGGTCCATGGTTGGAGGTGTATCCGCTGTCGTGGTAACCCGCTCTTGTAAATTTGGTACGAGTGAACTGGAGTGGTGGTGGGTACAACGTCGATCGTCGTTGTCTGTTCACTGTCAGGGATGATGATGGGGGTGGGTACAACGTGGGTCGTCGTTGTCTGTTCACTGTGAGGGATGAAATCCGGTGGGTTTTCAGACGTAGTAGGTGTACTTGGTGTAGATGTTGAGCTTGGTGTGGAGCTCGACGTGGCTTGTACACGGGGTGTGGTGGTGGTGACTGGGCTCGATACGGGTTTGACTGGTGCTACCTGTAGACCGGTTTCACTGGTGGCTGGTGTTCTCAGTTGGTTAAGTAACGTGCTGACATAGGCTACGTCGTAAAACACACCTCCGTACAACACACTCAGCGGGGTTAGCAATATCACCACAAAGCCCACTTGCGCTTTGCGCGTTTTGGGAGACGCTGTGTTCAGAGCCAGCTGCTGTTTGTCCATAGCACTGTGGTCGGACGTGGAATGAAGGATGACGGCAGTGGTGTCTCGCTTTATAGTCGTTTCACCCGGTTGGCAGCGACCCAGGAATTGAAGGAACTGGGCCAGCCTTGCCATTTGACGAAATGAAACAGTTTGCCACGTCGACGTTCCGTTTTCAAAATCTGCTCCACCGTGTAGTAGACTTGCTGTGTTTTTACGACAGGCTGTAATTCCGTCTCGAAAAACGTCCCTAGCAACGGTTCCCCTTGAAGATCTTCCAGTTCATAGACTCGCCGCTGTCGGGGTAGGCGCCGTTTAATCAGGAAGTGCTCATCGCTCCAGTTGGGCAAGTAACTTTTCTCAAATTGACCTTTGACTTTACTGATCAGTACAGGGTCCCCGACCTTGTACACCGCCTTCGTCGTTCGCTGCAATGGCCTGGGGTACAAGACACGCCGGACTTGGGCTTCATTGCGTTGGGTCACGGTAATGGGGGCTCTCTCTTTACTCCGGTGATAGGCTCGATTGTAACCCCTTACAACTTTCGGGAGAACATCGATGTACCGCCTTGTATTCTTATAGGTGAAATATTTATACATGCGGCCTTTGAATGTCCTGTTGAACCTTTCCACCACGGAAGCCTTGGTCTCGTTGTACGTATGGAAGAAAAACACCTTCTGGGCTTTCAGAAACTGTTGGAACGGTCTGTTGAGGAATTCCATGCCTTCGTCGGTTTGCAAATACAAAGGTTTGCGCACGGTCTTGAAGATGTCTTTGAACGCCGCTATGAGATTCGCCCCCGTTTTCGTCCGGATGGGTACCACCCACGCATACTTCGATAGGATATCGATGCACGCCAAGATATACCGATTCCCCTCGTTGTGTTTGGCAAAGGCGCTCATATCGACCAAATCCGCTTGCCACTGGGCATCTATTCCTCCCACGATGACCCGGTTCCGTAGAAAATGGCGACGGACAGATCGATGTAAGGTATAGGTGTCTTGTTTTCTTAACCAATCTCGGACTTGAGCACGTCGTATCCCCTGGGGTTTGGCCGCTCGATAGAGAGCCGACAAGGCACTATAGGCCGCCGGACTGTCGGGACTGTAGTATAAGTTATCCAACACCTTCTCCCAGCGCTTCATGGTGACAAAATGATGATGGACCCTGGCTCTATCGTTTATTTATAACGGGTATATCTTGGGCCGGAGTTTCTTTCTGATTTTCTTCGTGGGCTTCCACAGTGTCCATGGTAAATGACCATTCCAACTCGTCTGATGACCGCTTGATAAGCACTTGATCCACATCTACCACGGCATCTTCCAATGCAGACCATAGATCAGGGTGAAGGGTAAAATGCACTGTACCCCCATCTAGCCGAGCCAATTGAGCAAAGAAAGGGCCGCGTCGGATGTACACATCGTGACACAAGTGGATGAGGTCGCCGTCCAGTTCACCAGACAACACCCGTTTGAATTTGGTCCAGCCCTCCCGGGACAGACGAATGTGAGCCGGGCACGGTTGTGTAGGGTCCGCATCACAGATGTCTCCCACCTCCTCCATGATATCGACCTTATCCGCATACACGTGCAGGAAAACCTCGGGGGTCAAGCTGAGATACGCCAGTATTATATGCTCCGCCATGGTCAGTACGTGAATGGTACCAGATTTGACTGTCTCTCGTATTTATAGGGAGAACCCCGTGAGATCAAAGGATCAGGTGGTCATGTCACTGGGCTGACTGAGTCTAGCCGGGTAATCAATGGCATCGTCGTCTGGTTCATGGCTAGACAGTTGTTCATTGGGTTCGGCCGCCGCTTCTCTCAGGGCACGAGCCCACTCCAACTCGTCTGATGACCGCTCGTCCGGTGTAAACAGCTGGTCCACGATAGGCACCACTTTCTCGAAGGCTGTCCACAGATCGGGGTCTAGGGTGAAGCTTCGCGTAGGGTCTTGGTAGCGGCCCAGGCGTGGGAAGAAGGGTCCACGGTATACGTAGATGGCATTGTCTATGTGGATGACGTGTCCATCGAGCTCGCCGCTCAACACCCGTTTAAATTTGGTCCAGCCGTCACGGTGTAGCGTAACCGTTTTCGATACGGTCTCAGCGGGCGACCAGCAAACATCTCCACGGTCTTCCACGAGGGTGACTTTATCTTCATAGACGTGTAACCCCACCCGGGGTGTAAGGGGCAGGATGGCTCGTAGGACGGGTGACATGCTTGCTCCAATGACGATCGTTGAATGACACACACTCTGTCTGACCCTCGTATTTATAGTCCCACTGTCAATACCACAGCGCCAGGGTCAATAGGGCACAGACTATTGTGAGGCCAACCAGCCGTCGCTGGTTCCGGCGTGAGCGCTCGTGGCCCATAGCCCGAGCATCAAGGATGGCTGTCATAGTCCAGTAGTGGTGAGTGATGGCACACCTCTCCATCGAGTGCACTCTGTCGAGGACCGCTTCTGTGAACTCGTTCAGGATTTGGCGTCGCCCCTCGTTGTCGTCCCCATCTGCAAACATGGACCGAACCACTGCTCGGTAACCCGTGAGTGAATTCACCGCGGTGGCATGCTGTAAAATGCGAGTCGCATAGGGCTGGATCTCCGTCATGGCTCTGCAACCGTAGAAATGAAGGTGTGGGATCCAGAGGGACGTGTTTTATAGACCAGGTCACACATGCGCGCCTAGCTCTACGGGTGTAGTCCGTGATAGGTACTATTCTGATGGGTTATGTGGCTCCTATAGAGATAGTACCTTATCGACAATGGGGACTACTTGTTCCAAAGCCGTCCAAAGATCCGGGTCCAGGGTAAAACCACCGTCGTTCAGACAGAGGAGTCGAGCGGAAAAGGGACCGCAGAAAATGTAGACGTCGTCACACAGGTGAATGCTATCACCGTGCAGGTCACCCAACAACACCCGTTTCAAGGTAGTCCATCCTTCCGGTGACAAAGAGACGTGCGCTTTGGGTTCAGGCGTACACCAACACCTAAGTCCGCTATCGATGAGGTCCACTCGTTTGGGGTACAACAATAGGGTGCAGCCAGGTGTAAGCCTCCGGGTAGCCACAGTCCCTTCTTTCACCGCGGGGTGTAGTAAGTCATCCACCTCGGGGAGTACATCTTTCAGTGCCATCCATAAGGGTGGACAGAGTGTGATATAGGGACCTCCACTCTGTTCCAACCGGGGAAAAAGGGAATCCTCTCCAGCAGTGCGTATGTGCACGCCGACTTCCACGTGCATGAAATCCCTTTCGGGGTCTTTTTCCTGTAACAATCGTGTCAATAGAGTCCAGCCTGATAGCGATAACAAAAGCTTCACCTTCTGCGGTGCGTCTTGGACCAGCTCCAGGTGATCGTCATAGACGATCAGGGTGACGTCGGACGCCAGTTGGAATAACGCAAGCTCTGTTCCGCTCGCTGCCATGGTGGGGAATGAAAAGCGAACGGTGAGAGAGGTGGCTTTATAGTGTACCTGTTGGGCAGGGTTTTATACACCGTGCGTGGCACTTGTTATACTCGCTTGCGCCATAAGGTCAATGCTAAATTCGACCTTATTTCACCCGGATGTAAAAATGACGTCACTTCCGGTTGGGTTGAATGAGGCGTGACCTTTGTACATGTCTAGACTTGTCTGTGTGTGTGTGTGTTGATGTACTGGGGTTTTTCCCCACAATGGCGTTCACCTTCGGGTGTTTCCGGTCAACGTAGCCGCCATTTTCCCACAATGGCGGTCACCTTCGGGTCTTTCCGGTCAACGTATCCGCCATTTTCGGACAACCCGCGCGCGCACTGCCGGTGATGACGCGCGCGCGCGCGCTGCGGCCGGAGACCCCCCGCGCGCGCGCGCTCGCGCTCGGGGGGCCGGGGCCGCGAAAGTTGGAGGTAGTGTGTTTGAGCATTCACCCAAACCGGAAGTGACGTCATTTTTACATCCGGGTGACTTCACCCAAACCGGAAGTGACGTCACACACACTTGCGCAACCCCAGTACATGACAAACACAGACAAGTCTGGACATGTCCAAAGGTCACGCCACATTCACCGCAACCGGAAGTGACGTCACAACCCCCACGTGACCTGCGCAGCAGAATGGATACGACACCCTAGTGTAACTCCCTCACCTAGGCTTCACATGGATACCTCACTCGATCTCATCGCCCCACTAGTGGCCCACCTACACCCCAACACGTCTATTTCTATACTACGGCCAGACTGCGCATGCGCAGAATGCCGATATTTCAACCCCACACCCAACCCATCAGATGCCCCTTCACGAATGCTTCACTTTGATACCTCTCTCGACCCCATTGGACCATTAGTGGCTCCCCTAGCTCCAAAACGTCTAGCGGGACCCATACAGGGTCCAGTTTTCGACACTAGGTGACCACATCCCGACAAAATGGCCAGTTTTCGACACCGGATGTGCCGCCATCTTGAACATACGTGCCGCCATCTTGGATATGTCCCATAATGCACCGGGTCAAAATACTCGCTTCTGATTGGACGAGAGCTCTGTGACGGATTTGAAATACTCGCTTCTGATTGGACGAGAGCTCCGCATTGCGTCTGCGCATGCGCAGAATGATATTCCTACCGCACACCCAACCCATCAGATGCCCCTTCACGAATGCTTCACTTTGATACCTCACTCGACCCCATTGGACCATTAGGGGCTCCCCTACATCCCAAAACGGCTATTTTCATACCCTTGGGCTACCGCGCATGCGCAGAATGCCGATATTTCAACCCCACAGCCAGCCCATTAGATGCCCCTTCACGAATGCTTCACTTTGATACCTCACTCGACCCCATTGGTCCATTAGTGGCTCCCCTAGCTCCAAAACGTCTATTTCCATACCCTTGGCCCACCGCGCATGCGCAGAATGCCGATAGTTCAACCCCGCACCCAACCCACCAGATGCCCCTTCACGAATGCTTCACTTTGATACCTCACTCGACCCCATTGGACCATTAGGGACTCCCCTAGCTCCAAAACGTCTATTTTCATACCCTTGGGCCACCGCGCATGCGCAGAATGCCGTTAGTTCAACCCCACACCCAGCCCATCAGATGCCCCCTCACATAGGCTTCACTTTGATACCTCACTCGACCCCATTGGACCATTAGTGGCTCCCCTACACCCCAAAACGTCTATTTCCATACCCTTGGGCCACCGCGCATGCGCAGAATGCCGATATTTCAACCCCACACCCAGCCCATTAGATGCCCCCTCACATAGGCTTCACTTTGATACCTCACTCGACCCCATCGGACCATTTTATCCAGGGACTACTTTTTCTCCGCGGAAGCTTTTTCCCGAGACCGAATCACCGCCAAAACCGCTGCCAGACCGCATCACCGCGGATGAATACATTCTGAATACATTCCATCCAACAATTGGAACTCTGCCGGAACTATAGTGCACTTGACCTCTCCTCCTCAAATGACCTCTACATCCGGGTGAAATTTGACCCGAAAGGACAGTTATATACTACTTACGATTACCGGTCGATCTCCATGTAAGTGATTACGACAGAAAGTACCCGGTTAATAATATAGGGAATAATTTTGTTTTGTGCAATCAATATCATGGATTTTGTATCGTGATATACAAGATTCATGGTACAATACATAGTCGTTTGGCAGCGGCTCCCAATATTTGAAGTGAATAAATTGGTATATGGTATGTCAAAACACTAATAGTCTCAATTCAATTCTTGGGGGACATATAAAAATACCTTGTTAAACCAAGAAATGTTATAGAATCAGTGGACAATATTATAGGGATCAAATGTACGTAATATTTTTTAAACCAAGAAATGTTATACTCTGTTGGCAGTATAAGAGTGACAAAAATAACCTTCTTTATACATGTCTCTTTGTAGGAGATTATGGGCCCGGTTTGACGGGAGCGTCCAACCATCATATTCCGCTCCGACGGCTTCTGAAGACTGAAATGCATTTGCTATAATATCAGTGGAGAAATGTTTGAGAGACTCAAAGTAAACTGTATTTGTTAAACCAAGAAATGTTAAAGCATGTTGGCAATGTATTCGCCTATGAAGTATGCACTTCCATGCTACATACTTGCGACTTTCCTAGAGGCTACAATAACACAAGTATTTAACCATAGCCCAATTAAAGGCAATATACCATGTATACCATTCACAGCGGTTTCTTCAGAACCTTTACTATGTCGCTAATAACCGGACCTACATGTATCTCCCCTCAAATCTGCCGCCTGTGAGTACAGGTCACAAACCACTAAATATTCGCCTTACTTAATATGTAGTAAATTGGCCGAGCACATCTTGAGAAAACTATATTCCCTAATATTCGCCGCCACAAATGACCCACCACACCAGGTAGCCTGGCCATTCCGCTCAAACATATAGAAAATTCAGCATACATTCCCCACCATTTCTTCGAGATGAGACCGCCAGAAATAGGGCCATCCAAATTTCGGAGGTGCCAATCAAACTGGCCCAGATTTTTTTTCCCGATTAAAATTTAAAAAGGTGGTTTTGATATATTTTAGAGTCAAATATTATAGAAACATTTTAAAATACGTCACAGACCATTTCTGGCACAGTCAGGCCAATCAATGTTCGCCGGAAGTCAAGTCCTGATAATAATCTTGGACCCACTCACGTCCATGGAGGTTTGCGACCTACACCCTGTAGGGCATTCGCAACTTCTCGGGGATCTCCGGTTTGAGATGTCCCTCGAAGGCCATTGACGCCATATTGGGCTAAAGCGTGGTCACGTGTGTTTCGGTCTGTCAGGGAACTGTCAGTGACGTCACGGGAATTATATCTTGCCAATACGTGGCGTGTGTACCATTTAAACTGATGGTTTTCTATTAAACGTGCTTCGAATGAAAAGAATAAACAGTTTTTAGAATATCTGACGTAAATCAGAGACTCGCAGGGAAATATTTGCTGGTCGGGGATTAAGGCTTCCGCGAGAGTGATTGGGCTTCGGAGCCATGCGTATTAAACCGTTCCGGCGCGTCACATCTGGAGATTCATAGGAAATTCATGTTGTCGTCCCCCGAGCGTAGAATCAGTCCCCTTCGTAGATTTCCGCTCGGGAGTTCCGAATGCCTGTAGGGTCCAGACCACTATTAAAATTTACATTGGCGGCAATGTTAAAAACTGTTAACGTAATTGCATCTCCTCGATTAATTAATTAAGTCTCGACTTCCATGTTTCGGCCAGAAGTACTTTAATTCAAGTACTACAACCGGACAGACTTCTTGACGGGGGTCGCCCATTGAAATTTTGAGTTATGCGCGCTCCTACAAATGACGTCTTAATTTTGGTTTTTTTCTCTGCTTTCAGAAAGCGGTGCACAGGCACCCAAATAGTCCCTCTTGGCAACTCCTTATTAGGCCTTGAGTTAAAATCAAATTCACAGCGGAACCAAACACATACCATACTCCAATCACCCACCACTGGCCTTCAATTATTCCTCGCAACAGAGACTGGAAAAAATATTGAAAACAATTCACCTCTCTGGCAGAGGTTGCCTAAAGGGGGTTAACGGATCGGCACTATTTTTAATAGTGGCCTGGTACCTGTATATGCGCCAACAGCTGCTGGCCTAAATACGAATCTCATGACTTGCGCAGTATGTCTTCGCTGTTCACAGTTTCAGGGCGTAAAACGGTCTCAAAAGAACAGTTTTACGTTTTGATACTCAGAGTAACAGAAATAGGACAACAATTTGTCACGCACGCCAATGTATATGAAAACATCAAGTGTGAATACCAGACCTTCTCCCCTGTAAACTAAAGGGACAAGCGAACCGGAAATATCTCCCTCATTATTACTCGTAAGCGAAGATTAGCGGAATATGTTCATGTAATTGCCCAAAACGCTTGTTTTCCCGTGAAATAGGCCTTAAATCAGTCCAGGTTGTGTAACACGAGCGTAAAGTATGAGAAGCATTTCACGGTTATTCCAAGAATGACATATACGCGGTTATGACTGACGGCTTAATTGGCTCCTCCAGTTCTAAACAGATACCGTTTTCTGTTCACTAATTTCTGGCTAAACTAACACATTACACCTGATTTTTTTTAGACCTAAACCCAGAAACGTGTATAGGCAAGTTAAACCCGAGATACAAGATGAACACTGCAAAATGTGTTACTTTTCGCGGAATCTGACTTTCGCGATTTCCCTGGATTTCAAGATGTTTGTGGCATGAACATTTCGCAGACATACAATGTAAGTGCATGTGTGTATTAGGAAGGATAGATTAATTGAAAGTCTTGTGTATGACATGAGCAGTGTGACTAACGTCACAGGACCTACGAAGTAGAGTAGGCATTAGGACTCGAACGCGAACTGAACTCTTGGAAATCCCCACCCCCAGTTGAAATCCTGCCTATATTAAGATGGGCACCGCCCAAGTCAGAATCGCCAGTGATTTTCATCAAAAATCACCAGGAATTTTCATCAAAAGTAGGTCAGCTCAGAACTTGTTGGTAACAGTCTTCTAATGCGCCTTCATTCCAAAATTAAATAACGATCGCCGATTTAATTTTACAATTTTTTAACTAAAGGAAACAGATTGAATAATAAAGGTTCAGTAGATTTCAAGCTTTACGTGTGAAAATACATTTACATCTCTTTAATGGCTTTCAGTGCCCTTGTCCAGGATCAAAACAACTTTTTGAATCACATTATTTTCCCAACAATACAACAAATTTTTATATATAGTACTATAGTAGAAAGGTAGCATTTATGTGGTTTACGGTAATTCAACTCAAGACCAACACCTTCTCTGCACAAGATAATAATGATTCTATGTCATTCTCCTGAGCATAACCGGTACAAAGACGAATAAATAGCGTCTCTACATCACGTTGTTATCTAGATATATGAGATAACACATTTTGGGTATCGGCAATCTGAGGAATGTACTATTCCGGTTTTCTTGTTTCACATTATATTCTATGGCGGTTGATCGGTGATTTTCTTCATTGATAAACGTTAAACCACCTCAGCTTCGTTGTGTGAATCGGAATTGCATTGCTGTCATACACCAACACACTCCGTGGCAGTGATTCTGCATGCATCCCCTAATCAAGGAATCAAAATGGATCAAGATTTGAAATGACAAGAAAAATTTAGACATATTTTGTTTACACATGTAATTTTTTGTTTAAATTATATCCAAGTGTGATATATAGTCAATATTCAAGAGGTACAAAAAAGACACAAGTTATCATATTTTCACATCATGATCAAAGTTACTTTATCTAGTTAAATTCTACCAAAAGAAGACCCTTTAAACATGCCGTCATGGCTTTGTTTCACCCTCAGTAAACTTTTATCATTGTCGCTCACACAGACTAATCTGAAGGATGATACCACATCTTTCTTTCTTCTGCTGGGTTATTGCACCAGGCTGACTTAATTGGTTGATGTAGGATATTTCACCATCAGTGGGTAATTTGACCTGAATTTGAAGCCTGATGTGGTCAGTGATGAAATGTTTGGATGTGAAATAGGATACACGTTAAAGGCCACACTTTACATATATCTATAACAATATACTGAATTGTGTGTATTGAGGCTGGCATAGCGGTGTAGATAAATGCACTAACAAATGATGGAAAATTAGCATTTCCTATTTCATAGAAACAATTACGGATGGCATATCCCACCACTGTGTTATATATACAGTGAAACCTACAGCCAAGGGTTCCCGATGGGCATGACAGTGTACTCGCTGAGCCATCAATAAATAATTAAAAAAATAATTATAAATCAAAATTTAATCAGAATTCGGTCAACTCAGAACTTGCTGGTAACAATGCCCTAATGCACGTTCATGCCAAAAATCAAGGTTCTAATGTCAACGGTTCTCCTTATTTTGCCGACGAAAGGATTCGGATGGACTGACTCACTCACTCACTCATTACCGGACAATTTGTGATCTGTAGCCTACTTCGTAGGAATATAATTAAGACACGTATACACGTTGTAGTTTTCAAAATTACCCCGCTCCCCCCCCCCCCCACCCCTAATCACCAGTGAGTTTAATTAGTTGTCTTGCGAAATTTTAATAGGATAGATTGAATATGATATATACATGTATACACAGCCAAGTCGCGCATGGGCGTGGTCTTCTTCAAAACTGAGTTACCTCCCCTTATACTTATTCTCCCAATAATTTACGAACTTATGCATTGGTATGGTGCATGATTGGGAATGGAATGGTTGTCAAAGGTGACGGTCGCATACTTGATTCTGATTGGTTGAATTAGCCGGTTTTCCTCTCGAACCCACACCCTGATCTTACTCCTTCTCCACCCCTTTATTTGATAATTTGACACTTACTTCAAATTTGAGCGTGACCGCGTGACCATGATGACGTCACTGATCAGGGCCAATAAGGTTCAAAACTGGATGCTATCCCGTGATATACAGTTGTTTTAATATAACTCCATTAAGGATGTCCGCTGCTGGTAAATCAAAGTAATTAACTTTTTGAATAACGTGTGTTGTTGCGTTTATATATAATTGTGTAATATGAGGAAAAACAAAGAAAATAATATAGGTTGGTGTGCATTTCTTAGCTGTAGGCAACATTAAGTGGACTGACCCATGCCCCATTTGATAACCCAGAAAACATAGGGAATAGCCCTAGTTTTGAAGCATATTCATGAAAACTTCATATAATTAGTATTTAACTGTTTCTTATATTGTAACTGTTTGCAGATAACCGCAATGTCTATCAAAATTTTCTGTGCAAAATTCTCAGCTAGAAGGCTTTTAAAGGAAAATCCCTATCTCTTAACTTAGGAAAGGCAGATAACCAAATAGGAAATACAGACAAAATGGCCGCCAAAGGAAAAAACAAAACAAAACAAAACAAAAAAAAATCACCAGCGGACATCCTTAATGTACTGCAATTCAAGCAGGAAACTGGAGAGACAGATGGTTTAGGGATGATACTGGGGGGAGAGGAGTGACAGATAGTAAAGGACGAAGTTGTAGATGACTGACCCAAGTGAACTAATTAAACACGACAGTAATCATCATCGGACTAGTTTTAATTCAATTATTCAGTACTTGATATCGAATTAAGAAAATTAGATCCCGGCTGGTTCGCGTGTCTCTGTGCGAGTTAATCACGTTTTCGACTTTTATTCTCGGTGCAATAAAAAGTTACCGGAGTGCTTCTTGTATTATTAAAAAGCCCCGTACATGCATGCGAATAGTGGGCAGATATGACGGACATTATCGGTGCATTCACCGCATGATATTTTATATGGTGTTTGACTTAGGACCGACGATCCGGCAGAGCCGCGAGAAGTTTTCCTCCCCAGCTCAATATACATATATATATATCGATTGAGCCACCAGTTCCTCAGTCTAATCAATTCCCCAGTGTTTTACATGTAGATGCCACCTGGTGTATCAGGAAAAAGCATCCCTGCCCACACATATAGGTAGGGGACAAAATTGGACATTCGCGACAGAGTGGGACAATTGGTCCCCGTTGTTCGGTTAAAGCAGATACAGGTTAAATCCTATACACTCACATTTCCATGTTTGCATTCACTCGAAAAAAAGAAAAAGAAAAAAAAGAAAATATGGGGTTCTATGGAACTTGTAAAACCATACAGTGTCCTAGCCATGGTGTGATATTAAAGTCATTGTGTACAGCAACACTCCGAGTGGAGTGGAGTAGGGAAAGTGTAGATACGGTCGGTTTGGATGTGCACTTGAGACTACATATACCCTAGAAAAAACCCACCAGTCCATATTGGTGACTTGTGGCATGTCGGGCGGAACTGACGTTTAAAGGGGCATTTGCGTCGTAGGTCCAATGATACGCGCATGCGCACTCGAGTAGTAGTTGAGAAGGCGCATTTTCGTATGCGAATATGATTTCTTTGGGGAAATGTGGGCCATACTTGGTGAAAATATGTGGTGCTTGTTGTCATTTTGAAGGTCTCGTTGTGTACAATAAGATTGCAGACGTTGATCCAGTGATATGGTGACGTGCAATCCCACACACCGAACCATCATTAAAAGCAAGCGCCACTTATTTGAGGATAGTGGGTTACCACTCACAAAGGCTCTGAAAAACGCGGCCAAAATGCGAAAAGGTTAGAAGTCACGATATCGTGTCAAGAGTCAACGTAACAGCGCCAAGCGCCAACGAACCAAAATATCAACATGGTCGACCCTTAACATTACAGGACAAATGCGCTGTTAATGGTCGTCAAAAATACGTCAAACGTTTGAATACCGAATGTAAAATATTTAAATAGTGCGTCTCGGTAAACAAGTGATCTGATTGGTCAATTTAATACAGGATGTTAATTTTTCTGATTGGCTGAAAAATACAGTCGAATTTCCCATGAACACGATCCATTCCCATGTGTAGCAGGGGTGTGCCCATTGTAATACGATGGAGTGCCCAATCAAACCAACCAACCAACCATAGGATAGAGATACCTGTGATTTTAGCGAGGATGTATTGAACTATAAGACAAGAACATTTCAAAGTCGTTTGGATTTGCAGTATTTAAAGCCACCATGATACCTACTTTTAGATGAGCAATGACGTCGCTTCGCGCCTTTCATGGCTAGAGAGTTCGATGTCGTGACTGTCATACTCCTAGCATTCAAAATAAAATTTAAAAAAGATTGAATCCAGCAAAAGAGCAGTTTTGAGTGCATCGGAATATCTTCCCAACGTAGACATATCACAAGACCTATCCATGGTTCTAATTCTAGAGGTTAATTTCATATAGGCCTACGCCAAGATAAAGGTAACTCGGAATATTGAATATCACGTGTTTGATTCCCAGACGGAGACAATTCGAAAACAGAATTCCTGGTTGATGTTGGACGGTCTATCACGTATTGTAGCCTTGGTCTCAAGGCGAAGCTCGTAACAAGAGAAAGTAAGCCATTTTATTAACCTGGCGCGGACCTTGCTCTAATTATCGGATTGCAGCAATATAAGTCGGTGAGTATTCAACTGAATTACTAAGGACATAATGGTCCCCACCTGACCCTTAAAACCCTTTAAATCCCTCTGCAGCCATTACCTAACCTTCCCCACTAATCCACTCGAGACCGGCCCTTTAAGACCCTCTAATGAAGAGAATGCATTAAAGGATTATTTGCCCGCTAATACTCCAGTGGAAAATCCTGAAATAATTTCGGAGAAACTTGGCTTCTCGTTGTATTTCTTCGAGGCCAAGTTCGAACCATTCCATCGTGAATCGATTGAGGAATACCCCCAAATTACAAGACCATGGTTCCCCTAATACACCGTTTTTTACGACTCCAAAGACAGATGGCGGACAAATAATCACCCTGTTCCGACTCAAAATGATAGAAAGATCCATAAAAATGCCAAATCTTTCAACGTGCCTTCAGCGTGGCGTAAGGATACATTTATCACTCTCGCGTCTCGCGGTCGATAACGTGCGCACGAGATTACCGTCAAGGGTCCATGCAATAAGTCGTTTATCGCATATCGGTCCGCCGGTCTCACGGTTAGTTGGTACAAGAACGTCAATTTGAGGCAATTAGCCGGCGTTTATCTGTGACGACCTGTCAAACGGGATTCGAGAAAGCCAAAATTTCTTCACTCAGGCAGACTCTATTTTCCTGACTTCTGATAGACTATTATACCTCCAAGTGCAAATTTTGGAGCTATGTCTATATTGAATGGAACGTATACCGTACTTCTTTAATCAAAGCGTTCGTGAAAAACCGTTCCAGGCAATGTCGATATTATAGGATAGATCGTACAAGTGGATGAAAGCGGAGGGATAATATATTTTCGAGTAGTTTGGTCCAAAGTTTCGCGATTGCATATCAAGATACACGTCGATATACACTGAACATATATATTAACAAGCAACAATACGCCCGTATTAGTGAGGTGGCTTAGCAAAATGATCGTGACACGCTGGACCAAAGCACCAAACTTGGCACATCCATCACTTGGGGCATACAGAACAATATCAGAAGGGGTTTGCCCATTACTTTGGGTCGTGTGACGCCCTCTGGCCCCCAAAAGGTCATCTAAGGGCAAATATTACCAATGAAAAAAATAGATAGCTTACCAATAGCTTCATTATTTTCGTTATCCTTGAGGCTAGGATGCTGAAACTTGCCACACTATATCTTTTATCCCAGTGCTACCAGAAAATGTAACAAAATTCAACATGGCATCTATGATGATGTCACAGTGATGTCATATTATAAAAAAATAAGCCATTTTATTGATGATTTTTCAGGTCGATTTTACAAACTTTTTGCTTGTGCAATTTTCTTCGCCTAAATTGCCTTGTAAATGAAAACCCGAGTCCCCCGACGTTGAAACAATTGATTTGACTTGGAACCGTAACTTTCATTACTCAGCATGCAGAGCAATCCCAAGTGAGATCCAGGTAGGGGAGACCGGGGCTGGTTGGAATGTTTTTTTATAAAAAGGTGACTAGATCAAAAGTTTTATGTGAACTTGAAATTGTTACATGTGCATATGATAGTACACCCATAGGGCTCTCTACCACCCACCAGTACTAAGTCCAAACAATGCCCAAAAATCGTGTTCGTTTAAAAACAAAACACCGTTTTTTTGTTCCAACCTACCCCATATACGGGGCTGGTTGACTCACCCTTGGGGTAAGTTGGACTACATGTTATGTTTTAAGCATCAATGCACAGCTGAAGCCAAACAATGTTTTGTTTCAAAAAGACAAATGGTAACTTTAATTTGCATAACCCAGATCTAAAAAAAAAAGCTTGCTGCTCGACCAAATGATGTCGCCTAAGGTTCTAAGGGAAATATTACCATGCTTCTTCAGCAAACTGGTGAAGCAGTCAACCCCTGTTATTTTGTTGTCTCCCTGTGATCCTGGAATGGGTTTGCTAATATTTATAGCAAATATACCAATTTAATGATTTAGCAATTTATAGCAATTGGTTGGGTCATGTTCCAACTTACCCCAGCTTCAGTGTTCCAACTAGCCCCAACACCACCTTCGTTACTGATCAAGATCAAATTTAGATAAAAAAAGCTGACCAGTCCAAACAAAAGCACCTGTTTAAAGATTATCCTTATCTTGTATCTCTCCAAACCAATGTTCCTCAAAATGTCTTGAAGTTTATGTTATAGAAGAAATTATTTGAGATGTGAAATATTTAGTTGAACAGGGCAAAAATAGAGTAAGGTGACCTCTGATGTGCACATGTATTGGATCCAAAGCAATTAAAAATGGCTGCATGCACACTGATTGACCTCAAATTACCACATGACATTTGATGTCACCGTCGAATATATTATGATATATTTGCAAAGTTCCTACCTACCCCTTGGTCCAACCAGCCCCAGTCTCCCCTACCCACAATTACCGAATTTGTCCTAATCCGGCCAGGATTTCATTAGATATTGTATGAAAACAAAATTTCAACTTGGCCCGAAGGTGGCGACACCTATAGGCAGCTCAGAGTGAAAAACAATCCCAAGCAAAGTCTTGAGGCGAAGTACCCTCATACAAAATTTAAAAAGAATCCGTTCAGTTTTTCAGGAGTTTTTGTCCGGAAAGTCTGACAGATGCAAAAGTGGCGCGAAAAATCCCAAGCGAGATCTTGAGGTGAGGTACCCACATACCAAATTTGAGAAGAAACCATTCAGTTTTTCTAAAGTTATTGTCTGGAAACGAAACTTTAACTTTGGCCCCCAAGTGGTGCCACCTAAAGGCGAATCGGTGCAAAAAACAATCCCAAGCGAGATCTTGAGGCTAGGTGCCCATACATCAAATTTGAAAAGAATCCGTTCAAAAGTTATTGTGCAGAAACAAAATTTTAAATTTGCCCCCAGGTGGCGGCACCTATAGGTGGATCGGCACAAGTGAGATCTTTAGGCGAGTTACTCACACACCAAATTTGAAAAAAATCCGCTCAGTTTTTCTAAAGTTATTGTCCAGAAACTAAATTTTTAACTTTGCCCCCAGGTGGCGCCACCTATAGGCGGATCGGTGCGAAAAACAATCCCAAGCGAGATCTTGAGGCGAGGTACCCACACACCAAATTTGAAAAGAATCCGTTCAGTTTTTTAAAAGTTATTGTCCGAAAACGAAATTTTAACTTTGCCCCCAGGTGGCGCCACCGATAGGCGGATCGGTGCGAAAAACAATCCCAAGCGAGATCTTGAGGCGGGGTACCCACAAACTAAATTTGAAAAGAATCCGTTCAGTTTCTCAGAAGTTATTGTCCGGATGGAGTCGGACGGACGCACGGACGGACGCACGGTATGACGCACAGGCGCACGGACGCACGGACGGGCCCCAATACTATAGTCCCCCTTTAGCCCTTCGGGCGTCGGGGAACAATTAGTAAATAGTCATCTAAGGTGATATAAGATATTATTGGGCATTTTTACGTAGCAAAATACACCAATTTTGAAGAAAATACTCCAAAAACTAAATTGTCAATCTACACCACAGTTTCGTCAAATCTGAATTTACCCATGATGCTATTTTCCGAGAATAAAATGACCCTAATTTGATTTGTTATAAAGACACAAAGTGCTAGCTCTAAACAGTTGCGAGCACCAGAGAAAAGTTCATTGGCAAGAGGGGAGGGGAGGGAGCGGGGGGAGGGGGCGAGGGTGAAGCTGAATCCACCAATGACAATTGCACACAGGATCCTCCCTATTCAGTATCATTTTTCTTACGGTGTACACGCACAACCGGCATATAATTAGAGTAATGCACGGGTGCTGAACCATGCATATGTAAATGTAATGGTCTTGGCACCCAGTGGAATACATTGGATGTAGTTTTATACCCCTCCCCTCAATCTGCCTCTGAACCTGAAATCGTCCTAAGCACTCCCAATCATGTCAATGGCGATGGATAGAAGTACACGTGTTATTTTAAAGTTAATTTTTATGTTCCTGTCCCTCAACGGGCGTTAAATGCACTTTCCGATCCCTTTCCAGTGTCTATTCACTCTCTCAGATCCCTTTAGCTATCCTGAAAATGTTTGCGGGACCCTATTTTCACGCTTGGTAATCCCACAGCCATTCCGACAAAGTCCCATGAACATTCGACCAATACAAAGCTATGACCATTCAGTGGCAATATATAGACCAGTGCTATAACATGTAAATTGTATGTTGCATGTTCCGGTCCCCATCGGGTGCCCTTTTGATTTCTTCTTGGTTTTAGAGTCCCTTCTCCGACCATATAGCTTTTTTAGCTATCCCGACGTAATTTCACGGCAAGAAAAAAATCCCGGCCTCCAACAGGTGTAAGATGCCCTTTTTGGGGATTTGTCTTTTTAGGTTCACCCTTACACTCTTCAGATGAAGTTTCGTACCATCCCGTCCAAAACTGTGGTTATATACGGCGGCCACAAATGAACACACATAGACGAGTAGAACTACATGTAAACACGAGTCCCCGGCCCGTGTAACACTTGTTAATTCAGCTATTCATCTCTCAAACTTGAAAGTAAGAAGACTGAAATTGGAGCGATCAGCAAGAGATGGGAGAAATTGACGAGGTCTGGCGACTAAAAAGCAACCATATGACTCAACAGGAAAGCTTCACTCGGCACCAAACATGCAGACCGGAGAATACGGTGGATTCTTGGACGTAGCCTTAGTATCTCAGCCGCGCTTTTATTGTAGAGGTTCATGTGGAGATTTTGAAGTATCCACACGGCCCCTAGCACCGGCTTAAGCGGAATTAGATACGCTAGCTTGGGAGCTGTGATGGCAGATCAACTCAAACAAATAACTCATCGGATGTTAATGGATGAGCATCGAGGACGTCTGACGGGATAAACGCTTCAACATGGGGTAAACCTGGTAAATGCAAGAATACCCAGAAAAACTAACCTGGCCAGCCTTGAGCATTTCCATCTTTTTTTCCATTTTACGAGATGGAAAGCTGAATTGTCAAGTTTTACATGGATAAAAGGCGATTGTTTCCTTTTACACAGGCGATTATGTAAACCTAATTGGTTTAGGTGGTTTCAGTCACCGAACTTCCTTCTCAGCTTTCATCTCTGAACGAAGAAATGTTGAGAGCTGTAACTTTGCGCAGTTATAGCTTATGATATTGAAGTTACTTTGAGCCTGTAGCATAATACTCAGAGCAGAGCATCATGAATGAATTAAAAATGGATGTTTTGTTTTCGTTAAAGTACTCAAAAGTATTTCTTTTCTCGAATAAATGATTATTTACTAATTAACCAGGCAGCTTCAGCGAAGAAAATTGCGAAAATAAAAAAAATGGAAAAATCGTCCACAAAATGGCTTATTTTTGGAAAATGATGTCATCTTGGCCGCCATCTTGGATTTTGTGACATTTTCTGGTAGTGCTTGAACCAGTGATACAGTGTGGCAAGTTTCAGCTTCCCAGCGTTAAGGATAATAAAAATAACGAAGCTGTTGAGAGGCTAATTATTCTTTGAATAACAATATTGCCCCTCAGATACATCCCAGAGCCCAGAGCAACGGGCACCCCTTCTGATATTGTTCTATATGTCTCCAGTGATGGATGTGCCAAATTTGGTGCTTTGGTCCAGCGTGTCACGATCTTCCCAAAATATGACCCTAAGCCTGGAAACGACAATTGGCCTTTTTGAATTTCTGCATTTGATATCCCACCAATTTTATTATTGATCCGTTAAACACAACTTGCAGCGGCCGAGGCAAATGGCAAAAAATCTTCTCATACATGTACAAACTATCGAGACTGGTTGAAATGTATTTGTACCGGTACTTCGATAATAAGTGTTGACAGTCTCAACCATCCCAAAACAGGCGAAGGATCGAAGGAGCTCAGTTAGAGACAAGTACTTTGTATCATATGCAGGCGATTTAAAGTCTGGCTGCCGAACAAATCATGCAACCCATCTTCACAAGTCCAGGTAAATCCTAAATCCTCGCAGAGGGTTTACCTGGGTATTTTTGGTGATTCGAATGAGTTCTTGAGTCGAAGCCTCTATTATGCAATCTCGTACATTTCACCCAAGCGCTTGTTTTGAATTAGCAAATCTGTATCCCAGGCCTGCGGTTTTTTTCGCTTTGACTTCCGACGTGGATTTCAGCTTGACATCAAAGCAGTTGGATCCGCGATGAAATTCAAACTTGTCATATCTCATACCTCGCAGCAGATTGGCTTAATCAACTATAGCTTAGCGCGTTCACTGATTCGGTTGATTTAGAGGAAACCCCTTGCTCCATTTATATCCAGAAATCGTATGGGTAACTAACCAAGCCAGTGGATCGATCTTAACAGATCGATCGATACACTGGCTCGCGAGGATGCATGCAGCCATCTTCAGAACGTCAAAAACAATCTTGGAGTTTTGTCCTAGATTCTAAGGAACATTGGTGGTGAGGGGGGAAATAAACGGTGTTTTACAATGTTTAGTGCGTACATCATACCAAAAACAGACGAAAACCCAATTGCTAACGTTTCGACCTTCCCGAAAAGAGTTTTTTTATACCTATGAAGTTATCGAGTTTTAAATAAAGATTATCTATCAATCAATCTATCTATCTATCTATCACTTTTGCCCGTTAGCGTTTACATCGTGAGTGAGTGAATATGATTTAACGTCGCTTTCGACACTATTTCAGTCATATCACGACGTTGGTTCCTATTCCTTTGCAAACCCGGAAACCACACGGGTAGGGTCCTATTCCTTTCAACACCCGAGACTCCAAGGGTGGGGTGCTATTCCTTTTCATACCCGGGATCCCCACGGTGCCCCAGTTATAGTCGCCTCTCACGACAAGCTCTCTGAGGAGCGGAGACCTATTCTTACCATGAACTGGAGTGTGCACAACGACACCTCAGATCAATCCCCGGGAGCCTCACGGGGCGCGTTTACATTGTGTTGAAAACTACTTCGTCGCCGTGTTTACTGCATAACTATTGGAGACGTTGATTAGATTGGTTGTATAACGTGAGATTTGTTAACGGATTCGTTCAAAATCAGCTGAGCCGCACGAAAACGTAATAAATTCCACTTTTCCTCCTTGGTTTACAGTATTAAACATTCTGTGCTGACTAGAAGACACCAAGTTGAATTTTTGACTTCGCAAATATCACAGCTAAACACCACTGGTCCTTTCTAGATTTAAATACGCAAGTAGTCCTATTCGTCCTTTTTGTGCCGTCATTGTTGGGTGGCCCTGAAATAGGCCGCGATTTGGCGACAGGCGCTACTTTCATTTGCTCTAGGTGCAGTCTTCCTTGCTTCACAGCTAGTGTGAATTACGTCACGTTTTCGTTCATCAAACAATACTATTTTATAAGTGGAAAAATATAAAGTTTAAGGGCATACACCCCAAAATTTATTAACGTATTTTCATTTAATATATAAATTACCTCGTGAACTAGGGATAAAATCAGGTTTAAACAAGTTTTACGATCAACCATCATTTTGGGGAATCTTCGTGCGATCGGAATATTTGGATCGCTTACTATGGTCTATGTTGTATCTGTGATATTTACGGGGAACCTCAATGGAAAGTCATGTTGCTATAATTATTTTGAGAATTCCTGCTTTCACTTCATCGTTGCCACTTCAAATATTTTAGGGTCTAGTACAGTTTTGGTGTGCAACTACTCTAGTATATCCCAGGGTGAACTGAAGATAATTAGATAGATAACTGATGGTTTATATTCTTTTCTAAAATACTGTGTTTTTTTTAATGAATACGAATCAAATACTAGCAGATCGTTGTTATTGCATATCAAGTATTCAAAATTTCATAACCTGCGAAAGCTCCAATATAAAGCCTTTAACCCTGTTGCTATGGTGATGATATTTCTGCGAATAATTGAAATATTTTCAAAAAGAAATTCTTATAGTGTGCATATTAATTCTTTAAAATATATAGCAATATTATAAATTTGAAAGAAATTAGACTGAGTATTCCAGCATCAAGTGTAATGAAGTTCATTTGGTGACCTCACAAATCTAGTTTGCATGATAAGTTTCCTGAATATTTGATTCGGACTTCAAGCTAAAACAAAGCCCATGGGCTTATAAATGGATCTATTTTGTGATCATAAATACCTCTGGACAGATCCCTAAAAATTATCTTTGCAAGCTTAGGAAGGCTGTATTTATATGCGGTAAACATCATCCAACTCAGAATTGTACTCTCTAAAAAAAGTTGAGTGAATTTTCACTCAAGTAAATGTGGAAATTCATCTCACTCAATACTTGAGTGAGATTTTCACTCAACTTGAGTTACTTCACTCAACTTGAGTTAAATGCACCCAACTTGAGTGACATCCACTCAAGCATAAGAGTGGAAATTCATCCCACTGAAGTTGAGTGAACTTGAGTAGTTTTAACTCAAGTTGAGTGAAAAGTAACTCAAGTTTGAGTGAACAGGTACATTTCACTCAAACTTGCGGGAAACAGTTCTCTCATTTGTTTTTAGCGAGTAAGCACTTGCTTTGTTTAAAAATAACTCTAGTCCATTTGGATTACCCATTGAAGACAAAGATTTGACGACAAGAACATCACCGTTGTTTATTGGCATGAATGACTTACCCCATACTAGCGGAAATCTGTCATTTCTTCCCATGTTAATATATGGGGAAATATTTGTGATCAATAATAAGGCCCCATGAATTTTATTTTTTCACAGGCGAATTTTATTTTTGTTTCCAGATTGGAGGCGATAATAAAAAATTAACATAAAACTGGGCACTTAAAGTCTTTCTTTCTGCGCGTAGATGATTTTCCACTCGTCTGGTGAAGTTTTATTTTTAATATCGCCTCAAATATTGAAACAATTAAAATCCGCCCATGAAACAAAAAATAAAATTGGCGTGGCCTAACAGACATGAATGTATAAGTATGCTTATTATTATTATTATATCATTGAAGAACGAATATCTTTAACACTACTTGGCCTGGGCGATTTGGGGTGTACCACAGCCTGCCCCCCCCAAACCCCCCCCCCCCATTATGATCCATGAAGATATAAAAATCACAAATGGTCAGTTTAGCATTGCATATGTTGCATGTTTTACTCGGAGTGACGGTATTTTTGTTTTCGGATCTGACAGACATCACATGACCTCGTGATCGTCCATGTCCTTGGAGGGATATATCTGCCACCGGAGTAGCCTTTAGTATTGGAGCCTCCTTCAGAGGGCAAATTACTGGCCGATGCAGCAACAACATTTTCCAAGTTAGATGGCAGATTTTTAGATCGAAAACAAGGCCGGGCTGTGTCATGGGTCAAGTTAGTGAATATGATTTAACGTCGTTTTCAACTATATTTCAGTCATATCACGACGTTGGGTTCTATTCCTTTTCACACCCGGGAACCACACGGGCGGGGTCCAACCTGTAACCATTTCGGTCATCTATACGCGGTAAGACTGACCCTGGGATCGTGTGTATCCATTTCAGACTACTTTCGGCAACTGCTAGAGGGAATTTCCAGAAATCAATACCACGTGACTTCGTCAGCCAATCCGCTAAAGTCTACCGACGTAACCCCAACGTAACCCGCCATTTTCGAGTCATGTGATGATCTACTTGTTCAAAATTACAGATCTTCCACACCTCTTGGATGATACGAAAGTTATTCATACATATATATTCTGTAAGCCCAGGCAATATCTGTTTTCGAGGTATGTATGAAAACCTGTAATTTATCAGAGTTTTCGAGTCTGTTCTTCGCCGGATGAAGGCCGAACAGAATCCGGTAAAACACCGGATATCGCTCCGCGATAATGGAGACACACGATTCGCAAGCCATGTTATGGATGGCGAAGTGTACGCAAATGGGGCGGGGTCCTATTCCTTTTCACACCCGGGAACCACACGGGTGGGGTCCTATTCCTTTTCACACCAGGGAACCACACGGGTGGAGTCCTATTCCTTTTCACACCAGGGAACCACACAGGTGGGGTCCTACTCCTTTTCACACCCGGGAACCACACGGGTGCCTCAGTTAGTCTGTCATGGGTCAATTGAGAGGAGAGACAGGCATGTGGTTGTGGATGAAGATTGGGATGGCTCCTAGTGATCTAATGAGCATGCTTGTCTTCATTTAAAATGGCATGGGACGAATGACCAATCACAGGTAGAGAGACAGCTGGAAAGGCACGCTGACACGGTCTGTTAATATCTAGACTGAACTACAGTCTACCACCAGAGACCTCAGAAAAGTTGTGAACGGCTTGCATATTATGATTAGAAAAGGTTTCCTACAAAAAAAAAAGCACTTTGTTGCTCCTATAAGGCATCTTCATTTTATCAAGCAAATTTGTACGTTCTCACATAGAACTTCCTTGATATATCTGCCCCCCTTCAATGTTCAAAAACTTATGAATAGACACGTGACGTCACGGACCTCAAAAACATTTGAATTTCGAAACAGGTCGTTACTGATTGGCTGACCTATATAGGGGGCTACTACAAGCACCATATTAGGAGGAATGACGCCGCTAATTGAGGATGATGTCACTCCACTCACAATCCCCGTGTACATTCTGATTGGTTCGTCTCTCGTTTGTAGGTGAAATTTACACCTCGGCTTTTGAACACTGAAGGGGGTCAGATAAATCAAAGCAGGTTCAAAGTGGGAGTGTAGAAATTGGCTGGATAAAATGAAGATGCTATAAGGGGGTTCGTGGTCAAGATTATCAGCCACTATTTGCACGAATGACAATGGTGAAGTTACCTCCCCTGAACAAAAGTTACTTACCCTGAACAATTCAACAAACTTTTTTACCTCAAAAGCCTTTTCTCACAGATAATTGTAATTGTGAACCCGCTTATATTTGCTAGTTAAGTAAAGTTTATGTGACGAAAACAAACATGAACAAAGTACAGAATTCACTTTTATCATAATGTATATGGATAAAACAAATAAGTTACAAGCAACCTTCAAACAGGGTTGTCTCCCATTATGCCAGATTCTATAACACTTGTGTCAATAACATCGAGCTATCCATGCAATTATTACACGATTTACCACGGTTATGTGAAATGTACATGTGTCAAGTGCAGGTGTTCATGAGGAGATTCCATTTCACAAGTCGGATGAGGAAAGGGAGTTTTACTTTCATACAAGTAACAATCGAATAAAATAAACAAATGAATTACAAGATGAAAATTTCCTTCTCAAGTTTAACTGTTGTTTCCATCGTGAAATTGATTAACAAAGCGATATAAATACATGCAGGCATATATCCACGTAATTTCCCAACAGCTGACAAAATCACTCCCCATTTGAGAGACCACATAAACGCGACCACTGACATTGGCACGATGCCAACCGAGAAGGGAGCATCGTCCCAACATCAGTGGACGAGTTTCTTCAAAAAGGGGAGAAAGGTTGTCAAAGCTTAAAATATGTTTTCAACCTTTCATTGTAATCTTTGTTGATAATCAATTTGAGTAGTGCAATACATGTAGAATAGAAATAATGTTTTCATAGGCATGTTAAATGGTTATTTTACGTAGGTTATTTTACGTACGGTTAGTGTGGGGAAGTTTATATTTTAGGGCAAGGGCAAAGCCCGTGCCCTAAAATTATAAACTTTCCCACACTAACCGTGCATAAAATAACCAATTAGCATGCCTATGAAAACATTATTTCTTAACAATTGCTTGTTTACTGAGGTAAAGCAAGTAAGATAGATCATCATGCAATAGGATGAGTCTAAGTTTGGTCACAAAGTGATCAAACGTGAAGACTCATCCTATTGCATGGCGATCTATCCTACTTGTTTTACCGCAGTAACAAGCAATTATTTCTATTCCACTATATACTACAAACGACAGAATTGTGGAGATTTTTCGTGCAAAGGAATATATTCTATCATGTACATGTAATTACATACTAGCACCCCTATGTGACAAAATATGCATTCGTCCATGAATTAATCGAAGCAAACCACACCTGCAAGTCATGTGCCCAAAATCGACATGCAGGGGATGAGTCCACAGTATGGCAGTTAGGGGCATGCTAAAACGCTTATCATATTCAAAATGACGAAAAAACAATGTTAACATTTACCAATAAATTTGAAGAACATTTCAACTACAGCGTGAACCTTAGACTTTTTAAATACATTACTGAGAACCCGGTACTTCATAAACAATGGTCATATCACAGTACACGGATTAGCCTATCCCCCCTCTGGTAGAGTGCAACTGGGCACCTGAAGAAAATCATGACGTCAAACTGTCCACACTGAACCGCTCATCAAGTGACATCTATTGGAATTAGCTTCCTTCCTTATATGTAATAATGTTATTTGGTAAAACACATGGGGTGTGTGGTAGAATTAAGGTTTATCGTCACGTTCAGCAATATTTCAGCTATATAGCGACAATCAAACAAAATTCTAAGTATTAAAAAAAACAACCAAGTACATGTAATAAACACAACACACCAAAAACATGTACATACATTAAAACTTATACAACAAACTAATTTCTCTCAAATACCCTAAATACTATGATATTTACTTTTTCTGATGTGAATGTCCATGAGCATTTGATTTGAAAAAAAAAACCTTGATGATTTTTTCAAACAAACGACCGGTTTGATGTCGTATTGTTGTACTTTATAAAGAGGTAAAGAGGTGAACTGTTATTCAATAATTCATCGATAATCTTTTTTCTTTTGTCTGCCGAATTCCCCAAATGCGCTGTGCAGTTGATTAGTTCTGCTTGATTGAAGTTGTTGCAATACAGAACACTTCTGATAATCTTGCACTTTTATTCTCCATCAAAGGTTACATGGCTTGATGAAGACTCACTGTGTGGAGAATTCCAGAGCATTTTTTTCACCCTCGGTAAGTGACTGAAGGCAGGGGCGATCAGAATGGCAAGGAGGGGAGACAACCCTGTTTGGAGGTGGAGTTACAAGATGAGTCAATGAGCGAGGACCACATTCTTCAACTGGGGGAGACTGCTTGCATATACTGTTCCCAACAATTTGACTTTCTTTGTCATAGAACTCACTGGTAGCATATGTTGGCATGGTAAAGCATCTCCTCTGAATGTTTTTGTCAGATTCAGCATAACTCAGAATCACAATCCACCCACGATTTAAAGTCTTCCCATCTCGACCCTGGTCGAGAAAAATTGCACGTCAATAAATAACTAAAGTTTATTGCTTCCCGCATTTGTTCCTGAAAAGATAAAGAATATATGAAAAGCGGAATGTTCCATTATTGTGGAAACAGTTAAACAATAAGTAGAATTGTATTTACAAATTATATACATGTGTGTCCTCAAATTATAACTTCAAAGTGTTTAACCCCACAACAAAGTGTTTAACATGATCACAAAGTGTTTAACAAAAAAGTGTTTAATACCATGACAAAGTTTTTAACACCATGAAAAAGTCATCAACACCACAACAAGTGTTCAACACCATGACAAAGTGTTCAACACCATGACAGTGTTCAAAACCATGACAAGTGTTCAATACCACAACAAAATGTATAACACCACATCAAAGTGTTCAACACCAAGTTTAACACCATGACAAAGTGTTTAACACAATGACAAAGTGTTTCACACCACACCCAAGTGTTGAACATCACAACAAAGTCTTCAACAACAGACAAAGTGTTCAACACTGTGACAAAGTGTTCAACACCATGACAGAGTGATCAGGAATCATGGTTTAGTGTTAAATAATTATGTTGATGCATTTAGTCACCAAACTAAACTACTCACCTATTTTGAGGAGCCCACTTTTTGAGATTTCTTTAAGTAATGATAATTGGGAATAATTTTTGTTAGGAAATCCAGTTGTAGTGTTTGTGGCTGTGAAAATAAAAAGAACAACACAAAATTTACATCCAACAGAAGACAATGCAGTGTTTATAAAATCAGGTGATGATCAATTTATTAGAACAGGAAGTTGACAAAATGGATCAAAATCATGCAGATAATACACTATTTCTTCATTATTCACTCTAGGTGATCAAATTTATTAGACCATTGATTAAATTTTCTCTCCAACATTTGGGGTGATTGAATTTTGATAGGGGGATTCAAGAATTAGAGGGATTACCGTATTCCTACGAAGTAGGCTGTCATTTGCGAATTGTCCGGTAATGAGTGAGTGAGTCGATCCGAATTCTTTCGTCGGCAAAATAAGGAGAACCATTGACATTAAAACATTGATTTTTGGCATGAACGTGCATTAGGGGACTGTTACCAGCAAGTTCTGAGCTGACCTACTTAGGTGACCTATAAACCTCAAAATTTTGAGAGGATTTCAGGTTAATTCTAGATAAAAGGCCCTCAAATCATATCTCGACCATCCCCCGTAGAGGGCCCCAAGTCATCTCTCGACCGTTTCCCAAGGTACACACTTAAATCATATCAAACCCTACTTCGTAGGTTCTGTGACATTAGTCACACTGCCATGTGTGTAATGAGTAAACCAGATTCTAAAATACACAGAATAGATTAAATAATCAACAAGACTGAATAGCCACATGACTTATTTTTCAGGATGATAATAAATTTGAGACCTGGAGTGAAACCCCAAGTACTCAGTGACCTGTCCTGATGATGTCGCCATAGCCACAGCAAGTCCAATATATCGGCCGCCATATTGATTTTCGTTTTCATGCAGAAATAAATTTGAATAGCATTACTTTCTCAAATTGTCTGAAAAGGGAGGTTCTTTTGAACAGGTAACATTCATTGCCTCTGGTCAGATTATTAAAGTGATCGTAAACCCTCACGTAAAGTTTCCATCAAATGAAAGACCATTGCAAGCAGTGTCGAAAAATATTTATTGTAATTTTTTACGATTTTATTACACAGAGTTAACTGCAAATAAAGCAAGGTATTCTATGGTGGTCTGTTGCAATCAAATTTAGGTCCAGTGACGTCACACTGCCTTAATACATATATTTCAAACTCGTATGCACTTTCCAATGCTCAATTCAAGCTTAACTTAAGGTGTGTATACTTTGAGTTTCAACACAGATCCACTGTTCCAATGTGCATGTTCACAAAAATCCGAGAAATTAAATGCAGGATTCAAATTAACTTGACAGTTATGAGTTACCATCTCCCCGATTTTTGTGAAACATGCACAATTAAGGCAGTGTGACGTCACTGGACCTAAATTTGATTGCAACGGACCACCGTTGAATACCATGCTTTATTTGCAGTTTACTCTGTGTAATAAAATCGTAAAGAAATTACAATAAATATTAACGTCACACTCAAGTTTGTTTCACTCATATGGTGACAGTCAGTTTGGTTGGTGGAGGAAGGTGGAGTACCCAGAGAGAACCACCGCCCGTCGGCAAGTAACTGACAAACTTCCACACATGGACCAGCTGGGCTCGAACCCGTGCCGGTTCAGCGGTGTGACTGTGAGGCTAGCTCTGTAGATGTCTGAAGTTAACTTTTGCCATCTGAATAATTAGAAGAAATAGGGTACTTTCTTTTTACTTTCACAATGAGAAAATTACTTAAAAGAAGTTGTCCATTTATCACAACTGCAGTTCTCAATTTTCTGGCCACCCCAGCTTTTTTCACATTTTTTCTGCAATTTATAAAACACACTTCTATTTAAGCTATGTGCCGTCAACAAGCATGAAAATTCAGTCCGGGTCCACAAGACAGTGTAGTCCGCTGACCTCCATTAGTATATTTTGCATATTACATTAACAAAACATCAATGTATGAGTTTGTTTCACAGCAAATATTTTTTTTATATAATAATGCCAGATTAAAAATAAATATAAATAAGTTTCCGCCCTCTCACTCCACTTTCCTGGCGAGTACATGTAGGTGATGATAACTGAATGACTATTGTTAAGAAGCCTAATCGTATTGCTGATTCTTACTCAATCTCGGTAAACTCCGATATAATATCATGAAATATTACATCTCATATCAGCACTATATAAATCCCGTGCAAACTTCAAACTACATCTGTTAATCAATCAGGTTTCTAAATGAGAGAATCAACTTAATAACAATACAACGCCGCTTGTAATCACATACATGGGCGCATGGACCAATATAGTAAACAATATAGCGAAACGATAGCCGAATAAGGTTATCATGGTTCGTAGTAAATATTCTTCTCCAGCAAGTTTGAAGAATTGCTCCCGCCAAAAAGTCTGGGTTTTTTTCGAGTGGCTGGAAATTTCAAAAGGCCACCTTTGTGGAAAGATTGTATCTGTCCGCACACCAAACACACATTGAAATGGCAGAAATGTTGTGAGTGGCTAATTATGGGATCTTGGAGAATACTGCCTGGCAAACAGCTAACACAAATGCTTCATAACTTCACCACTAGATGGTGTTTCCTTGATATACCATCTTGGTTTACCTACATTGATTCTTACTTTAACTATTTGTATATAATGCACATGGCAGTGTGACTAACGTCACAGGACCTACGAAGTAGGGTAGGAATTAGGACTTCGATGTGAACTGAACTCTTGGAAATCCCCCCCTCCCCCACTCCAGGTTGAAATCCTGCCTATATTAAGATGGGTACAGCCCCAGTCAGAATCACCAGTGATTTTCATCAATAATCACCAGAAATTTTCATCAAATATAGGTCAGCTCAGAACTTGCTGGTAACAGTCCCCTAATGCCCCATGCCAAAAATCAAGGTTCTAATGTCAGCGGTTCTCCTTATTTTGCCGACGACAGGATTCGGATGGACTGACTGACTCACTCACTCATTACCGGACAATTTGCAAATGAGAGCCTACTTCATAGGAAATTTAGCAAAAGAGGTCGGAGGATTGATTCATTTGACTTGCATGTGTAGATTACCACACCTCAGGCACAAAACATTGCAGTAACTTACTGGTGGTCTTTCCTGTTGAATTCGTCGCTCACATTTGGAACCAAATATGACAGTGTTCTCTTGCAGGACTTCGTTACTGGTGACAGCACACATGGCACCGATAATACAACCATTGGTCAGTTCTGTTTGACGACCTACTTTAGCTGAAATCGCAAAGAAAGATATCATGTGCACCGTTGCAACAAAATCAATAAAATACCATTTTCCCAAGATCCCACAAGGCCGCTGGCCAACAACCTGCAGTCCACACCTCCCAATACTGGATCTCTGCCATCAATATCGGTGAACACCAGGCATGCAAACATGCATACCGGCCAACATCCGACTAACGTAAGTTCTCTACTGGTCAATGTATACCTGGGGTTCACCTTTAAAATGAGGTATAGCATGTGGATACAGGGTAATGATAATCCCTTTAAAGTGATCTATAACCCTCAAGTATAGTTTCCATCAGATGAAAGACCATTGCGAACTGTGTCGGAAAATATTTATTTTTAACGATTTTATTCCTACGAAGTAGGCTACAGATCGCAAATTGTTCGATAATGAGTCAGTCAGTCAGCCAGTCCATCCGAATCCTTTTGTCGGCAAAATAAGGAGAACCGTTGACATTAGAACCATGATTTTTGGCATGAACGTGCATTAGGGCATTGTTACGAGCAAGTTCTGAGTTGACCGAATTGTGATTAAAATTTGATTTATAATTATTTTTTTTATTATTTATTGATGGCTCAGCGAGTACACTGTCATGCCCATCGGGAAGCCTTGGCTGTATGTTTCACTGTATACACAGTGGTGGGATATGCCACCCGTAATTGTTTCTATGAAATAGGAAATGCTAATTTTTCATCATTTGTTAGTGCATTTATCTACACCGCTATGCCAGCCTTAATACACACAATTCAGTATATTGTTATAGATACATGTAAACTGTGGCCTTTAACGTGTATCCTATTTCACATCCAAACATTTCATCACTGACCACAGCAGGCTTCAAATTCAGGTCAGATTACTCACTGATGGTGAAATATCCTACATCAACCAATTAAGTCAGCGTGGTGCAATAACCCAGCAGAAGAAAGAAAGATGTGGTATCATCCTTCAGATTAGTCTGTGTGAGCGACAATGATAACAGTTTACTGAGGGCGAAACAAAGCCATGACGGCATGTTTAAAGGGTCTTCTTTTGGTAGAATTTAACTAGATAAAGTAACTTTGATCATGATGTGGAAATATGATAACTTGAGGTTTTTTTTGTACCTCTTGAATATTGACTAGGCCTATATATCACACTTGGATATAATTTAAACAAAAAATTACATGTGTAAACAAAATATGTCTAAATTTTTCTTGTCATTTCAAATCTTGATCCATTTTGATTCCTTGATTAGGGGATACAGAATCACTGCCACGGAGTGTGTTGGTGTGTCACAGCAATGCAATTCCGATTCACACAACGAAGCTGAGGTGGTTTAACGTTTATCAATGAAGAAAATCACCGATCAACCGCCATAGAATATAATGTGAAACAAGAAAACCGGAATAGTACATTCATCAGATTGCCGATACCCAAAATGTGTTGTCTCATATATCTAGATAACAACGTGATGTACAGACGCTATTTATTCGTCTTTGTACCGGTTATGCTCAGGAGAATGACATCTTAATATAGGCAGGATTTCAACTGGGGATGGGGATTTCCAACGGTTGAGTTCGCGTTCGAGTCCTAATGCCTACTCTACTTCGTAGGTCCTGTGACATTAGTCACACTGCTCATGTTACACAGAGTAAACTGCAAATAAAGCACGGTATTCTATGGTGGTCTGTTGCAATCATATTTAGGTACAGTGACGTCACACTGCCTTAACACAAATATTTCAAACTGTGTATGCACTTTCCAATGCTTGATTCAAGCTTAAGGTGTGTACACTTTTGAGTTTCAACACAGACTCACTATTCCAATGTGCATGTTTCACCAAAATCAGGGAAATTAAATGCAAGATTCAAATTGACTTGACCTTTACGAGTTACCATCTCCCAGATTTTGGTGAAACATGCACATTCACTGCCAAAAATACCGTACTTATTTAAGATAATGCCCTAAAATTTTCTTGAAATAATATAATTTTACTCAAAATAAGTTAAATTTTATGAAAGTTTTAAGATTTTTTTTTATTGTTTAAGTAAAATTTGGAGTGGGGTAAGTATATTTTACTTGAACAAGAAAAAATTAAGAATTTTTCTTGTTTTAAGAAAAATTCTTACTTTTTTCTTGTTTAAATAAAATATACTTACCCCACTCCAAATTTTACTTAAACAAGAAAAGAAAAATCTTAAAATTAAACTTCTTTTGAGTAAAATTAGCTTATTTCAAGAAAATTTTAGGGCATTATCTTAAATAAGTAGGGTATTTTTGGCAGTGTTGGAACCTTGAGTGTGTTGAAACTCAAAGTGTACACACCTTAAGCTACAATAAATATTTTCCGATACAGTTTGCAATGGTCTTTCATTTGATGGAAACTTTACTTGAGGGCTTACGATCACTTTAACAATTGAATGCCCTACCAAAATTCAATCAGTGGCTCTAATAAATACGATCACCCTCTGAAATCAATGAAATAAGTCCACCAGGAACTTTTCTCTAGAAGCACTTTTAGTAAATTAGTTTGCTTCCACAACCCTATGTCCATGCCTACAGTCATCAAAATATACATACCTTTGGCCTCTATGACGTTATGGTCTCCAATCTTAAGAGCTTCACTGTCTGCTTAAGGGTCAAGGATCAACTTGAGAGATGTCATCAGCCCCCAAACTTTGTAATTTTCTGCGTGAACCCAGTCAAATCAAATCTTGACAGAGTACAGTGGACAGTAAGCATGTTTTCAGGGTTAACACCCTTCTTCTAAAAAATCTTTCCGTGACTTTCAAGGAACTAAATCACCTTTTTTTTCTCAGGATTTTCAAGCACATACATGCAGAGATTACTTGCATTCTCAGTACTTGAATGCTTGCAAACGGCATATAATAATTAAACCGCAAAACATACATGTAACAAGTGAATTATTTTGATCAAGGCTAAAATTTAACGACTATCCAGGACCAACAGACAATAATGTGGAATTTCAAGTACTTTCAAGGCCTGGAAATTAGTAATATAGAACAGTGTTTACTGTGACCACTTCAATGGATTTTCATAGGAACTTCCGTGCATCGTGGAATATTCCAGTTTTTAACATTTGATTGGTTGATTTAAATTTTCAAAATGAAATCCGGTATTTTCATTGGCTCGTAGGGCAATATTAGAAGAATATTCGGCCAATCAATGAGTTTCTGTATTAAAAGGTTCTAATTCCTGATTGAGATGAAAGGATACAGCTGCCTACTTCAAACACATTATGATTACCGATGATCATGACTGTCTGATTTCTTGACTGTGGGTCACTTCCTTCTGGGAACCTGCAATAACACAAAGATTGGGTTTGGAATAATCAACTACTTCATAAATATTGAAAATGGAAACTTTCAATTTGCCAGACAATTCCCCCAGGTCTATGGTGTGTACAGTGTTTGCTATATACATTGCAGCACACAGAAATGGGAAAAGCAAAGCATGGTCAAAGGGAAGTAACTCCACTGTGAAGATATGAAATAAATTAATGGTTGTCTCCCCTTAGTGTGATTCAATAAATGTTTGTCTTTCTTGGAATAAAACAGTTCTACTTCAGGCGGAAATCACACAAATATTTCAAATTTGGATGATTACATCGCTGTGGAATTTTCACATATTATATTGTACATGAAGACCTCATGGTGGAAACATTCGCCTGGGAGATCTCTGGTGGCAGTAAATCGTACCCCTTAGTAGATTTTCACTGAGCAGTTCTGGGTGGAAGCTTGCAATTTACCACACAGGATTTTTCTGGTCCAAAATCGTTCATGATCTCAATTTTAGAATAGCGTGAAACTAAATTTTCAGCGTGCCCTTGGCACACCAATAAATTCAACAATACCGGTACCCCAATTTTTGAACTAAAAACGATGACTCAATTTCCAAGTCGGAAAGTTCTGAAAAAGTCTAAAACATACAATGTTACAGGCATCGTAAAACTCAATTTTTTTAGCAAAAGTAAACTCAGAATTTGCTCCAAATTCTAATATATTTTACTTTTCCACCAGGTAAATACGAAGCTGCGTATCTGAAAACCCCTCGGCTCTGGGCGCCAGCCATTCATAATGTATTCAATTTGAAGCAAGACTTCAGGAACACCAAGCAGTCAAGTGACAAATATACAGATTATGAAAAAATTTGCCATTAGAAATGGCCTCTAAGATTTATGTCCAATCAGAGAAGTCGGTATTCATTACATAAGTCTGTTGATGCATCGATGATGTATACCAAATTTTGTCATAGAGCATTTGAAAATTATCAGAGATAGAGATCATTAATGATTTCGCATAAATTAAAGATGGCCGCCCATCCTTCCCACCACTCAGAGAAACTGATGTGGTTATTCATTGCAAGTGTCTTGATACATGGATGCTGTATACCAAGTTTCATATAGAACACTGAAATGGTATCAAAGATATACATCATCAAAGATTTTGCATAAATTAAAGATGGCCACCAAGGTTTCCGCCCAATCAGAAACACCAGAACTGCCATTTATCGTAAGTCTATTGATGCATCGATGATATATGCCAAATTTTACATCGAGCACTCGAACGGTATCAGAGATAGAGATCATTAATGATTTCGCATAAATTAAAGATGGCCGCCCATCCTTCCTGCCACTCAGAGGAACTGATGTGGTTATACATTGCAGGTCTCTTGATACATCGATGCTGTATACCAAGTTTCGTATAGAACACTTGAATGGTATCAAAGATATATATCATTAAAGATTTTGCATAAATTAAAGATGGCCGCCAAGGTTTCCACCGAATCAGGGAAACTGGTTTGGTCATTCCTTTGAAGTTTCTTGATCCATCGATGATCTATACCAAGTTCACACACGGAACAGTGAAATGGTACCTAAGATACACAAGATTAATGATTTCGCATAAATTAAATATGGCCGCCAAAGTTTCCAACCAATCAGGGCCCATCCTTCCTGCCACTCAGAGGAACTGATGTGGTTATACATTGCAGGTCTCTTGATACATCGATGCTGTATATCAAGTTTCGTATAGAACACTTGAATGGTATCAAAGATATATATCATTAAAGATTTTGCATAAATTAAAGATGGCCGCCAAGGTTTCCACCGAATCAGGGAAACTGGTTTGGTCATTCCTTTGAAGTTTCTTGATGCATCGATGATCTATACCAAGTTCACACACGGAACAGTGAAATGGTACCTAAGATACACAAGATTAATGATTTCGCATAAATTAAATATGGCCGCCAAAGTTTCCAACCAATCAGGTCCAGATTCAATAGGGTTCTGGGTCATGAGCATATGGATGTGCAGTGCAAGTTTGGTGTGCCTAGGGTAAGTCGTTCTAAAGATATCTTGGTAACGAGAAAGCTGTGATGGTTTCGCATAAATTAAAGATGGCCACCAAAGTTTCCAACCAATCAGGTCCAGATTCAATAGGGTTCTGCGTCACGCGCATACGGATGTGCACTGCAAGTTTGGTGTGCCTAGGGTAAGTCGTTCTGAAGATATCTTGGTAACGAGAAAGGTGTGATGGACAGACGGACAGACGGACAGACGTACATGACGACGACAATACCCTTCGGCCAAATTTTGGCCGAGGGGTAAAAATGGCTAGAAAAACCCAGGCTGGACCAATCAGCCCGGACGGATGAAGATTTCGTTTCATACCTGTTAATAATTTCTGCCTGTTCTTCTATGAGGTTACTCTCTCCAATGATGATTGGTCCTGCTTCTGCGATAATTCTGGACTTTGGATGGACAATACTGCGAGCACCTAAAAATTTTAAGCTCATTGATCAATCTGATTAAGAGAAGATCCAGGAAGCGATTATCCACATGTGACTGGAATTCACCCTCTGCAGAATCCTGCAGAAGTTCTGGAAATTTCGGACTCAAATAAATAATAAGATGGAGATTGTCGATGACAGGAATACGAATTTCAACTTGAATCGGGTCAAGCTGACAAGCAATCCACAGTGTGGATGGATGATGGATTGAATATCCAGATTTTCATGGATGGGAAATCTACCGGGGAAAAGAAGGATATTCAAATTGGTAAGGCAGTCAGTATCAAAAGAATCCTCGATGCCATATGGTGTATCATACTTGACTTGTCTAATTTCAAAGTTGTCCAAGCTTTCATGATGGGTGGTGTGTCATCCGTCATAAAGAATATAGACTTCTGTAATTGTTATGCCAGTAATGGCAATCCCTCTAATAATTCAATCACAGGAAGTGAAATTTTTTATAAAAAATTGGGGTCTTTCAAATATATTAAAAACAGGAAGTTGAAAATATGGTTCAAAATAATCCATTATTACTTCTTTATTTCAAGGATTTTAATAGGTGATTATTTCTATATAGCAACCGATTGAATTTTGTCCCTAAGTGTGGGCATGACTGAAGATTGATATGTGGATTGAATTATTATAGGGATTATCATAGATTGTGTTACATGTAAATGTAGGAGGGATTTGCTGCCAACTCTCGTCGACTATGAATCTCAGGTATAAACTCACCAATAGTTACGTCTCCAACGATATCACCTTCCACACACACCAAAGTACCTGGGCCAACCTTCAAACTGTAAGTAAAAGCACAGAAGAGTGAGTGAACTGTGGACTACCAAGATGAGAAAGTTTGCAAATTGTATATGTAGTACTTAATAACTTTCATGATATATAGAATAAATCTGTGTTACAACAATTGCACTGAATCAACCCCGACAGTTGAAGAAAGGGTTCGGAGGAAGGTCTTAATTGTCATCCATTTTATTGGGCAAATCACCAATTTGGACAGGGGTCAAAATATTAAAAAATTCCTACCTGACCCGGTTGACAGGTAAATTATTTTTCTACCGGTCTCTCGAATGTATCAACCTGAACAATGTGATCAACTATTTGCATCAAGGAAAATCAACTTTTTTCTGACTTTCTATTTGTTAAAAGTGAGAATGTTTTGCTGTTAGGAAACCGAAGGTTGTAATAGTTGTTAGAGCAGCCATGTTGGGGTAATCCACAGGGGGTGTTTTCTTGTTAGGCCCTCAAATGTAATCTTCGACATGATAACTTTTCCCCAAACATAGGGTCCTAGTTGGATATTTCGTTTTTCATGTCCCTTCTCAGAAGTGTACATTTGGCATCAAAAATGCGGGTTGGAGGGTGATAGTGGGATGGTCCAGCTGATCATATTGGCAGGATAGATTGGAAACTGAAATATCACTGAAGAAAATGTTAATCCGCTGGTAGTTTTATTTATTCTACGGGTGTCCGATCTATTATCGTGCATTTTTGAAGGTTTATTTGGAATATATAAAACTGACACGATGATTGCTGAGCTCATCAACTGCCTCCCCTTATGAATTCCATCGATGATGTCACTCCCTTCTGCACATGCGGGAGCTATTTTTAACTCGACTTTTCAGCTCAGTTTCTGCCGTGGACAGTACCAGTTATCGGACACCCATCGTGAACAAGAATTTGGTGTTGGAAGTACAATGTATTTTAAAGTTTTGTGCATGACAATCGTTAGTAGGAGATCTGTCATGAAAGATGATATGATCATTGTTCAGTATCTATACATATTTACCTCAGAGTGAGATCGGGAAGACAAGGGGGTGGGTCACAACAGGAGAAATTTCAAATTTTGATGAAAACAAAAATGTTAACCTTAAATTTTTAGAGTTTTGTCAATACTTAGAATTCTATATTTTGCATAACAATTAGAAATGATCCCCGCTTTGTTCTGACATCTTATTGCCTTGTCATCATGAGCACAACACGTGCACACGATGCGTGTCTGATAACTGATCTGTCTGATAACTAATCCAGTCGTTCAGGCCATGGTACGACCCAGCTTGGCCATCCATCTAGAATGATGGTGGTGCAGAACTGGCTCCATCAGTTGTTGAACGATGGGGCGGGTAGCCTTTAGAGTGACACTAGAGTGAATACATTTATGAAAGATACATAGTAACATATGATAATTATATGTGAGAAACAATACAGCACTTTGACCGAAAGCGCCAGACACTGTTTTGTCATGACGGCGGGTCAAGGCATTTGTATTTAGACCTATGTAGTGATGTGTATGAAGTGGGTCTGTAAAGCTATCTCATAACAAAACCAATGAATGCATAACATAATTTAACCTTGATTGAAAGGTTGATCAAGCAATGTTTTGGAAGCGAGTCGGAAATGACACTGGATCGGAACTGGAGACGGGTCTGTATCATTTTCTCCATTTTTCATTTTAACATAAAAAATTGCATCATGACCAAAACTAGAAAGTGAGAAGAATTTCAAATTATAATAGTCATGATTTAGTTATTATTTTCCCCATTTTCATTGGCAGATACGATTAATTTTATATGCTGAAGGGTTTCTGTAAAGAATTCAAATTAACCGAAGGGCTAATGCCCTGTCCTGGATAAAGGTTCAAAATCTTACCCGTCCTGAGTGGTGAGCTCGCCACGAAGGACGTCGCCACTGAGGACGTCTTTGTTATATGGCTTCTAGGGGTCTAGTTGTATAATAACCCCATATAATCTAAGATAGGATTATAACTGGAGACTGATTACATCAGCACAAGTCTATGGATACATTTGGCAAACCTTGTATGAACAAATAACAAGCTTTATCGCAGATATGAGGCGCATTGCAAAATTTACTGCCTTGAATCATGTGGACTGACGAGTCTGCATGCCACTTCTTCACGCTTGAAACATGCCTGCTGGACAAATGCCTGCTGGACAACCAGCAGTTGTAAGTCGAATGATTCTGATGTGTCTTGATCGTCCGGTATAATAGTTATATGACAAGTATGTGGCATGAGGAATGATTTATTTGCAAAATAAAACTTTATTTATACCCAAACTTATCTCATGTTGTTGAAATAAGTTTGTCTTGCACGTTCAAAAATAATAAATGCGAGGCTTAAGGTAATTAAGAAGCCCTTGATTGCAGGGTCTTTGGGGAATCCATGCATGGACAATAGGAATGGATAGTCAATCGCTGGACACTTGCTTTTATTCCGCGAGTCCACACCTATATTATCTGTTAACTATTTAGGTCGGCTGGAAGCAATGATCTTTCAAATATAAGCAGTAGGAGTTTGTGGGTTTGTGATTTCAATATATTGTAAGGGTTTATTAGAAATGACAAGACTGCATGACCAGAGGAAAATTTCCCCATTGCACGAAAATTAAATTCTAAATTAACTCGAGGTGGGAATTTATATCCACTATCCATACGTGGACCTGACAATGTGAACAGTATAAGGAACTAAATTACGAGAAATGTATAGGGTCCTGTACAGCTATATGGGTGATGAAATAAAAATAGTAATAAACGTGTTTGTGGATAAATTACAAAGACTCAAATCTGTATGAGCTAACATTATGCAGACGTCTACAGATTTACAATGTACGGTGGATCTCTTTCCATAAAATAGTACCGTGTACGGCCCGGTATGAAGGAAAATATGGGTCATCTATCATAGCTTTTTTGTTTTTCATATGTTTATTTATTATGACGCTCTGAATTCCAGAGGCTCTCCTGAGGCTTTTGTCTGACCCAGTCGGTAGTCAGTGGGTGGACTGTAACATGCTGGAACCGATAACTGATTTAGCCTAAATCATGCAGTGATTTTATGATTTGTTAATTTCAATATAATTAATAGTCCAATTTCACACGTTCGTTTTGAGATTGACGGGAGTGGGAAATGGATCGAGAAGGGGAGGGGAGTTGGAGGGGAAGCAACAAATCAGATTCACCACACAATGTGAGAGAGGGGATTATTTGTTTCAAACCGCTGAGTCGAAATAATGTGAACCCGGTTGAAAATCGCCGCACAAACAACTAAATGTCAAACCTTGGCCGCTGATTTTGAGGAGTGGATGCCATTTTGGACAAATTGCAAGTCACATGACCTCTTCGTTAATCATCGCTACAAATCGGTACAAATTATTAAATGAAACGAATACCAATGACGTTTAAATAAAAAACCATCTTTTTTCTTTTTCAATTCGGACGACTTATTTCAATGTTTTCAGGTAGATCTAAGCCAAAAAGAAGCACCTTGGTATGACGTCATCGCTCGCGACTATAAATACCCTTGAAGGTCATTCGCAATAGAGAACTTATGAGAAGAAAGGGAGCTGTGAGCTCTAACTTTACGGCATGTTAAAAGCCTCCGAGGCCATCGTAAAAACCGAGAACTTTGGCCCGAAAACGAAAGAGAAAGAAGAAGCGATGCCTTCGTTACAAAGTACCGATATGTAAGTGGTTTCTTTCGAAGCACGGGAAATAAAAATTCTATATCAAAGAAAGAGGTGGTTTTCGCGACGTGTCAACAAAAACTGTCATGGCGGCCGCAAACTTCCTGGATGTTTTGGTTTTAGCAAACTGCGCAATATGAGAATGATGTATGCGCCGACATAGCACAGACCTCTCAACTTATAATGTTGCCTAGGCGTGAGATTTGGGACCCAACGAATCTTGCTGCACTAAAACAATCTATGATGCAAATTTAATTTGTTTAATATGGGCAATGTTTACATCAGAAAAGGCAGTGATGCGTAAACGTTGTCGAATTCGTGAACAGTTGACGAATTCGTAAACAGTAAATTTACGAATTCGGCAACGTTTCTGAATTCTTAAACTGTTGAGATTTGAGAGAAATAATATGGGTGGCATAGGTCAAAATCAACATTTTCATACTTTTATAGAAAACGACAGCTACAATTTTGAAATCACAGGATGAAAAGTTGAAGGGCTAGTGCTGCCACCTATTCGTCTAGAAAAAATGGCGCCGATCGTATTTTTAGGGTAAAAAGGTGTCCAGAGTTGCCGAATTCATAAACATTCGACCGAAATTTCGACAACGTTTACGAATTCTGCAATTTCCCGAACTGAGCTAGCTCCAACTGGAACCTAATGCTACATGGCTGTCGTTAGGTTCCACGTACTTCCATGCCACAATCGTAAGACAAAGCCCGAACCCTATAAACGATGATTTAGTTGCTCCTTGCCATGCATTTTCCGATAAAACGGATCATGAACTAGTCCGAATCGTCGAACGGCCAACATCTGTTGTCTTTTTGAGTGGGTTTCGCCGCCTTTTATACCAGTCCGCGCTTGAATATGTGATCAGCTCCGTCATGTTTTTTTTCACGCTGGAGTGTCGACTGCGCAAACGGTGGCCTCAGTAAAAACTGGAAGTGCACATGCCAACACCACAAACGTGGTCGTAAGGCAGACAATTTTTTACTGAAAATTCATTCATTCACTGTCGTAAGCAGTAATCGGACGACCATGTTTGTGGTGTTGGCGTATGCACTTCCGGTTTTTACTGAGGCCACCGTTTGCGCAGTCGACACTCCAGCGTGAAAACAAACATGGCGGAGGTGATCATATATTCAAGCGGGCACTGGTACAAAAGGCGGCGAAACCCACTCAAAAAGACAACAGATGTTGGCCGTTCGGACGATTTGGACTAGTTCATGATAAGTTTCATCGGAAAATGCATGGTAAGGAGCAACTAAATCATCGTTTATAGGGTTCGGGCTTTGTCTTACAATTGTGGCATGGAAGTACGTGGAACCTAATGACAGCCATGTAGCATTAGGTTCCAGTTGGAGCTACTAGCCAGCTAGCTTATCAAAACACCAGTGGTTGATATGCCATTCATTGATTTTCGTTTAGTACAACCCATATCGAATAAATATTCATCCTGATGCTCCGGTTATTTTCTGAAAGCTAACACTTCTGTCACGCTTGTTGCATTTATTATTAAATGTTTCCAATGCTGATGTAAAAGAGTCCATTTCACAGCGACCCCACCTCCCCCTTAAGGCCAAAATTAAAAAGTAGTTTGTTTGCGGTAACGCGACCGACCCGCTGAAAATGGGAGCGACCCAAATGTTTTTTTCAGATTTTTTTTTTTTTTTTCAAAAGTGAAATCACAAAATTATTCCCATCGTTGTTGTTGTCTTCCCATCAGAGGATCGTGCACGCCACAAACACCAGCATAACAACAACATACGTTCTCCATACAGTAGTTGGTGTTTGTAATGGCAAGTTATATGCAGCTCTAGGGATCGCATCTGTTAAGAGTTAACCTCATTCCCACAGCCGCGCACAAAAGTTCCTCGTGCAGCTGTAGGATATGTAGCGGCCATATTTAGGAATGCGCGAAGTCCCCTAGGAACAAGGTTTGCCACAAACCAGTTCTGTATCTGTTTAGAAAAATTCCGCCATCTTTCAAGCCAAAAGGTGAAGGAATAGCAGACTCATTTTCTGTGATTCACTTAAATTAAATCTTCATTTTCTACCGTACATTTGTCTACAGGTTTATCTGTAAATTCAACCAGCTGTCAATGTCATCGCTGATAATTCGTCGGTCCGCCAATATATAGGATTGCCTCACGAAAAAATACGTGACCAGTCTGCAGCTCATCATGACGTGCTGTCCACTTCAAATTTTGGCGTGTTTAGATGGACACCGTGAACAGGAGTTCTGTTCAACGTATTCAAAGGAACCTGAAACACTGCTTTGTGGTATGGACGAGTCGATCTGCATGTCATTGTATGCTAATAAGGAGAAAAAAATTATTTGGGAATTTTAATCGAAAAAAAAGAAGTAATAATAAAAAATTTAAAAAATGCTACCGACCGAACCAACATTTTTCGCGACCCTTGTTACCACAAACAAACTATTTTTTAAATTTTGGCCTAGTATGGTAGATGCCATGTGGTGTATGTTTGTCCAAGTGTGCATGCGTAGGGACCCCAAAATACTCAATTTGGCATCTGATGTAATATGAGTGGGGGTCGCTGTGAAAACGGCTCATGTACAGCTAATCATCAGCATTGGAAATGTTAAACAGTGACTACAAGACATTTTAGAAATAAGTTACAAATTCAAGTAAGAACATGGACTATTGTATTGTAACTATTTGCAAAGTCCACTTCCAGATTTTTCTCAAATTTGCAATTTCATGCATTTACCATGTGTTCTTACGGTCTGATGCTATCACTGCAAACAATATTTTTGATGACGGGCAGTTGAAGTTGTTGACCAGAGCTGAATAAAACTGAGACCAGTATAAAGCAAAGGATCTGAAGTAATATTTGAGGGCATAGTATGGCCACAATCTGATTAAAACGCAGACTTAATAAACCGCTCCTCTATCGGACATGTCGCTGATTAAGATCTGGGACAGTTCCTATCTTAAATCTGTCGCGCATGTCAGACTGGCGACCAATCACAGTACAGCCTCAACCGGCGAAGAGCTTGTATTGGCGCTTTCCATTCGGAGGGAAAGCCAGCATTGCTCGGGCACAGTAAATGGAACGTGCACAATCAAGGCATTGCCAGCAGCCACGCCGACTACGCGAAATGGAAAGCGCCCTATATTCAGTGGCGGCCAAGTTCAACGGGCGAGATGAAAATTATGGTGTGCCATGCGTGCCCGCATTAAAGCAGGAGCAACTGCAGATGTTTTCTTGCATGCTACGTAAAAAGACACTGTATAGCCGTTCTTCCTACCGGCTACGGGATATCTTTATGTTGCCGAGTGTACGGACGAGACGGAGAAATTTCCAACCCCCATGCAGGCAGCTAACGAAGTTCTTGCTGTCGACTCCAGTTCATGAGCGATCAACGAAGATTATTATTTGCTCCCCGTTGCTCTCTTTACTCCCCGTTGCTCTCTTTATTTAATGACAGACCAGGCGAAAAAATCAAGGGATATTTCTTGCACTTCAGGATATATAGGTACGGTTATTTTCTCTCATACAATCAGTTCATAACTGCATCACAACAATAACGGAGATTAGGGGATTAGCCGTCACGCTATACTACGAGCCGTCTCATTGGGCGACTATTTGACCCGGAAACTATTCGATTCGGAGTTCATCGGACGGATTTGTTATAGGAACTGTCCCAGATCTTAATCAGCGACATGTCCGATAGAGGAGCGGTTTATTAAGTCTGCGTTTTAATCAGATTGAGTATGGCCACAGTATCTGTGCAAATGGCACAAAACTCTCCATAAGGAGCACAAGGCGAGTGCGATTAACAACAACACGCTTTAATATTCGGAATGAAACCTGACCACTAAATCACTGGACTTCGATAGTTGATGTCCCCCTAATCCCATTATCTGTTGGAGGACATTCTGCTAAGCAATATCTCTGTTGGAGGACATTCTTCTAAGCAATATTTTGGTTGTTTTAAAATGGTTCACATTTAGACTTTGACTAAAAATATCGCTTCTTTTCTTGACTGACCTTGACCTATGTCTTCACGGTCAAATTCTAGTTAATACAATGTTTTAATGGGTTATAGATAGGCATGCGCAGGCATATATATTGAAGCCCATAGGGCTCTGGTTCCCGAGTGAAAACTCATTTTGGCAATTTGAAACCATGTTGAACACAACATTTAGATTAATGCATTTCCAGATACCTTTGCTTATCAAAGGTAGTTTTGTGTTGTCTTTCCTGGGGAATCTATGGGACTGCAGTTGTCTCCCCTATTTCTGTAGAAAATCAAACGTCTACAGTTGAAGTGTTTTCGTAAGTCCATGTGGTTCCCGGGTGTGAAAAGGAATAGGACCCAACGTCGTGATATGACTGAAATATAGTTGAAAGCGACGTTAAATCATATTCACTCATTCACTCACCATATTGAAGCCGGTCTTTAATAATGTACCCCTCTTTATCTGGGGGAGGGCTCCTCTTCAGTATATTTTATCAACATTATCAATACCATGTGTGACTCACAGCAGGAAAAAAGTGGCTTTTTCAATATTTGTCCCATTTCAAAGACCTCGTCAGCTGAATTTCCATCGGAAACCATTTTCTGGCTGCCAAATTTGTTATGTTAACAGGAGCGATGTTGATTGGTCAGTCTCCACTAGGAAGCCAATCGCAGCCATCAGAATTTCACTTCGGACCAGTGAACTTGGGCACTTTTAGATGGGCTCATTTGCCTTGTTTTCACATCTGTATTCAAGCAAATATTGATAAACAATGGTATTCTAATCCAATCTCACCTTCCTTATGTTTAGCTATTTGTTTTATCACACATCATAGGCAGGGTGTTAGCCAGAATTCAGAAAGTGCCCGTCCGTCCAACCGCTCCTGTCGCTGTCATCCGCCATTAGCAAGGCGCGTTGCCAGTGGTAATTGATAGCATCTCTCGTTCTCTCGTGTGAGTTCATTCGCGAATCGGGGGCCCTCGGGTACGAGCGATGGAGTGGTATTAAACACCATCAACATGGAGCACGAGTTGGGGGAAATTCTACGCACGTTAGCCATGCTGCCCGACCAGCGGGGACGCGAAACAAGCCAACAATGTTAATAATGAAACAAAGAATTAGCTTACGCTGATTAAAGGGGCTATTTGAGTATATTGCCCGTCTATTTTATTGAATTAATCTGATAATTCCACCCGTCACGAGTTCTCGCCTGCCCGTCATTTTCGGTCGTTTGAAAAAGTCACCTGTCCGAATTGACGGGCAGACGGGTCGCTAGCTAAGTCACTGATCATAGGTCGAAAGTACAGGAAATGACCTTAGAAACACAATCTAGTGTTAAATGTAGGTTATCTTGAAATGGAAAGATTGTTGTCAATGCAAATTTTCCTAATCGAGAGGGCTGGAATAATTTGATTACTTCCATCCCTCTTCACTTGTATTCAGTGCATTAATCAGCACCTTCTGATTGTTTCTTTTACAGTATACCCAACCAGCGGTATTGTATATCGCTGGGTCCCCGGCCTCAGTGGTGTTCCTGATGTGCCCCACGTCGTCTTCGTGTCCAATGTGGCAGAGGGCAACGACGTGGGGGTTTTCACAGCGCCCCCTGTCAACGCCAAAGTCGTAGTTCCGGAAAGTTCGGACCGTTTGGCGCCAGCACAAGTTGCCTCGAATTTGTGCTTCAGTGTTCACTTGACTGACAACCTTGATGTTACTTGGGAAACCATTTATGCCGATGGCAAACTCTTTGTGGAGATTCCGAATGGAATTCTGCCCGAGGGTTCCAAGGAAAGGTAAGCTAGGCAGGCAGCACTGATCTCCCGGAGTTGTCTGCATGATTAAACGAGGATGTCTTGTGTGAAATAATTTTTTTTTTTTATTTTAAAAAAATTACATGATTCAAAGAAACAAATGCAATTCCACTCTTTCGAGAATCCATGGTAATCTAAGACTTTTATATTTATACAGTCGGGTAAAACAAAAATTTATTGTATTGCCGTGAATTATTTTGATGCAGTGCTGGCATGGCTGGTGTGAAATATATATATATTTATTCTCATGGAAAAGAAAATCATTTTCATTTTCAAGTGAAATCGATATCCATGTTTCCACAATAACTTCTTCACTGCCTCCAAATTAAGATGAGATGCCAGGTATTGCAATAAATCATAAAAAAAGTAATTTAATTCTTCAAATATTATACTGTGTAATTTCGTTCATGGATATTAAAGATGAAATGCAAAGGTTTTTAGATTCTGCTTTTCAAATTTTATATAGGTTGAATAATGATAGAAATTCCAGTCTATCTACTTCATTAATGACTTGGTTTAATTTGAATTGTCTGCTACAATCTTTTTAAAAGTTGATAACCCCAGCACAGCTGAATTCAGATTTGGAAAACGTCATCGCTTTTCTTTCCTTGATTGTGATGTCATGTCCGCCCAGCCGCCCGGAGACTGAATGTTGCAAGTATTTATACCCGACCAGATGGTCTGATGTGACGTCGCAAACCAACGTCAAACAAGGGCAGATAAGCGATGCGGATTTCATTTCTGAAATCGACCGGGCTCGAGATACCAACTTTAAAGCATTTTTCGAAAAGCTACCAGGAGACAAAATACTTAAGATAAAACCAAAGAAAGTATATGGGCTGATCTCTGGCTATGCTAACAGTATACTGGCAGATCTTGCTTCAAATTTTGAGAACTCACAAGTAATCGCCGTGGACCCACCTAAACGTCTGAAAACCTTGTGATGACAATATGTGCTCCTCGATTTTTCAGCTTCGTTACTCTCCTGGAGTACGCAGAAGAAGAGCTCAAGTGCAGTCATGTGATCATTTGCTTCAAGAAGAATCGAAGTGACCGCGGTATGTTTAACATATATTATCGACATAGTTGTAGAATGAATACAATATTCACAAAGAATTGACATGAGCACTTGGTTGGTGTCAACATTGCAGAATGATTTTGATTGGTGGTGAATTGGGTGAACGCAACCCCATTTGTGATTGGTTAGATACCATGTGTCATGTCACATGTTAGTGTTTGAAAGAGATAGAAAATAAATGCTTGTACATTTGTGCATGAAGACCGTGGGTGGTTTGGTGGGTTCAGATTCCTGTTGCTTCAATGCATTTTGCTGAGAAGGAACAGGAACTTGATAATGTGATGTCTAGCACTGTATTATCACTTGTCTTTATTGCACCATGTAAGCGTCCTGTCTGTGTCTCGTGTGCTGTCCTCGGTGTTTTATAGGGTGGATGGAGGGTGTCTGGTTCCATGCTGCTTCAAAGATTTCTTCTTTGATGTAGCAGGAACACAACTGGGCTGGGTGTTGCTTAGTTGGTTCGTCGTGATATCATATAGCTGAAATATTGTTAAAAGCGACGTTAAATTCTATTCACTCGTCACTATTTAAGACCACTTATTGAGGAATTCATAACTTAAACCATTTATTCGTCGTTATGTATAACGTGTTTGTTCCTCCCTCATTCATTCTCTAAAGAAAGTGCTTGTGTAGTCCTAGCGGATAGGAAGAGATCTGATAACTGATTGACTCACCAAAACCAGTAATCAGCATTTATCTTAACCAATATGTGCTCATGTAAACTGAAACTATCCCACCTTTTCTCAATTGGCTATAGGGCGAGTTAAAAAAAAAAATGGTTTTGTTCATTTATTCCTCTAAAGTTATAATTTGTGTATATAACACATGGAAGGGTACGGTACTTCATCTCTGCACCCGCGGGTGGTTGTGTGGGCATGGGTTCCTGTTGCTTCAATGCATTTTGCAGAGAAGCAACAGGAACTTGATAATGTGATGTCTAGCACTGTAATACCACTTGGTTCAATGCTGCTTCAAAGATGCAGGAACGCAAGTTGGCTGGGTGGTGCTTAGTTGGTTCGTCGCAATATAGCTGAAATAATGTTGAAAGCGACATTTAATTCTATTCACTAGTCATCTCTGCTCCCATAGGTTTTATTTATGAATGAAAATATACATATATTGTGATTATACCAATGGCGCTTATGAAAGGACGTTCATGATCTCCATGATGCAGGGATTATTGAACACTGCAGTTGATGAAGAAAAGGGAAGGACTCGATTTACTGTTTATCTTTTTTCAGATAATTCTGTTACACATTTTATCAATGCCTAGTAACAACTCGTGGAGAGAGTCTTAAATTTAATAACATGACAATATTCTTGGTGGATGAAAGTATTCTCTATTTTTGCTTCACAACTCCACTCTGATCATTAAAGAAATTGAATGGAATCATGCCAAAGTAGCAAGTCTCACCCGCTCCTTGTTTAAGGCATGCTACCCTTTGCTATACTTGATGCAACACTTTACTATACTTTGTAGAAGTATAGCATCGTAGTACAACAAAGGGTAGCAGGACTTAAAAATGACACTAGTGTTACTCTAGCACGATTCCATTCAATTTCTTTAATGATCAGAGTACAGTTATGAAAAAAAATAATCAAGACTTCCATCCACTAAAAATATTGTCATGTTATGAACTTTAAATCCAACTGAACTAGGCATTGTGAAAATGTGCCTAAGAAAAATCTGAAAATAAACAAACTTGTGAAATCCGGACGTATTCAGAGATTTTTTGGGGTCACTGCTTGTATTCGACGTTGTTGTTGTTGCTGCTGCACACAAACCTCAGAATCTCCAATGCTGTTGACCTTCCATCAGGGTTGAAAATAACGATCGGTGATTTTCAATTACCGATTAAAAAAAATATATTGGAATAACATGTCTGTATGCGTCCATCACTTACAGGGTGTATATTCAGGGATTCCGCTAGGGTCTATTTGGGTCCGTCAACGGACCCATTCCCCCCACTGAATGAAATAAAAATTCCCCTTTTGGTCCGCTTGTTAAGAAGTAAAATTGTAGCTAAAGGTTTAAAATGTTACTTTATATCCCTCCAAGTCTTCCCTTCGTGAATATCAATGAAAACACATTTGGAAATTCACATTGAAAAGACGGCAATTGCCGGAATTAGGACAATGACCTGACGGTTCTCTGGAGCACGTGGAAAATTTCCCGCTTCCCGAGGTATTTCCAGTAACAGTCTGCGACTACAGTCTGTCCATCCAGCCAGATACCGTATCTTGTGTTTAGTACTCTTCCAGCGCAGGCCGCGGAAATGAAAGTAGAAGCTCTGGAAGGTCAAGTTAACAACGGTCACCATTAGGGTATATTATTAGATCATCTGAGGGCATAATTTTGTTTGCCATGATGTTTTTCAGCTCTCACTATCAAAATCTGTTCATGTCGACATGTGCTCTCCCATGGAGAGGCGCGAAGCAGAATGAATGCCTGGTAGAGCTTGGTGCTCTCCACCACGTCCGCGTATCGACTCGGTTAGCGACCGTCCCGGAAGATTTCTGCTTCCAAGTTCAAATTATCGCGGTAATACATACGTAGCAAAGAGTGTAAATAGACTTTAAACAGACGTTCCTGCTGTTAATCTTTATTATAAAATCCATCTCTAGACGCTCTCTCAGGCCATCAATTTAAACGGCAATTATCAAAAATCTTCTGCCGCCGCGAGGGGGGAAACCCCCCTCTCGGACTCTCCCCCCTTCGCTCGCTACGCTCCCTCAGACTTGGTCGCTTCGCTCCCTCGTATTTGCGGACCCAAAATTCTTTTTCTGGCGGAATCCCTGATATTATATAGGGTGTATACTCGGAAGTTACGATAGCGGTTATGTCTAAGTTGAAAAGATATTAACAGAAGTATTTTGTAACATTTCTACACACAAAAGAATGAATTTGCGGCATGTTTTGTTTTTGAGAGGAAAAAAGATTTTCCTTTCATTTGGGCGTGAGAATTCAGGTGCCCATACCGGTATACCGGTAGCAAAACCTTCCTGGGTAAGTCTATGGAAGTCTCCTTTCTGTATCAGTGTTCATTAATGTACACATTATGTAGGGAATGCATTTTCTATTCATAAGCGTCATTGGGAAATACACATTTGTTTATTTTAGTCCATAAATAAAACCTATCTTGGGTGAATATAGTGCAGAGATGAAATATCCTTCCATGTGTTATATTCATATACACAATAAATTATATATCTTCAGGTGATTAAATTAACAAAACACTTTTCACGGGGCGATGTAGGCCCGTAGGGACTAGTGGTCCTGTCTTGTAGTCAGAAAAAATTGAGCTGCAGCTCTGTGTCTTGCTAACACAGCAAAAGATAGTTCTTACACGACAAGAAAGAGGTCTGAAACTTCCTTCTTTAGAATGTCCAGGTTTCTGTGTTTTTAATGTTCGCGAATAGGTGCAGGTCTGATATGTTTAAGTTACATTTCCATTTATCTAATTTTATGCGTGTTTTCGTTCATTTTCCAGTGGCACTACTTTCGTGCTCAAAATATGTCGTCTGCTAAACCACAGATTTTGAGAGGCGCATGTTGAGTGATTTTGTGGGACTAACTCATTCTCATTAGAAAGCGTGTTTGGGCAGTAATTTAGTATTAAATAATACCAGTATAAGTGTAATTCATTGAAGAAAACAATGGGATATTTCACTTTGCCTGTATTCATTTACATTTTCATGAAATATGTGTGTTGAGTTAGTTTGGAATTTTCGCCATTTAAGCTCACCCCTCAAGACCCTCTGCATTATCTTTTTATAGTAAGTTTCTAAAATCCAGTCGTGGTCAAATCATTTACGTAATAATTTCCCTGTATTCAGAAATGTTTTCTTTCCATTCTACTTCTGAAATATTCATGGAATGTTGTAAGCATTTCCCCCTGATCTACAGAAAGAGCTCTGCATATCTGACACAGTTTTGAAGCTGTAAGGTGACAGGGGAGATAACCAAATAGAATTGTAATATACTAGGGAGGAGGTAGATGAAACAATATGATGCCATGAGAGGATGCATCCCAGCATAGCTTGTCCATCTAACCATGAGGATTTTACATTGTATCTCGATACTCATTTTTACCCCTCGGCCAATTTTGGCCATGGGGTATTGTCGTCTTGAACGTCCGTCTGTTCGTACGTCAGTACGTGAGGATAGACGGGAAACGTTCCACTGAAGAATTTCAAATTTGGTATGCTTATTTACCTAGTCAAGGACCAGAAGCCTATTGAATTGGGACCTGATTGGGTGGAAACCTTGGCGGCCATCTTTAATTTTATGCAAAATGGATAATGATCCATATCTCGGAAACCATTCAACTGTTCAATACGAAAGTTAGTATACATCATCGATACATCAAGCAACTTTCAATGAATTACCAAACCGGCTTTTCTGATTAGCTGGAAATCCTGGAGGCCATCTTTAATTTATGCAAAATCGATAATGATGCATATTTCTGTTACCATTCAATTGTTTTATATGAAAGTTGGTATACATCATCGATGCATACAGATACTTTAAACCGGGAACTGATTGACTGAAAACCTTGGTGGCCATCTTTAATTTATGCAAAAACTTTAATGATCTATATCTCTGATATCGTTTAAGTGTTCTATACCAAACTTGGTATACAGCATCGATGTATCAAGAGACTTGCACAGGGTTCTCCATGTCTTTGGGAACACCTGTACAATCATATCCAAACAGGTGTATGTGGTTGTTAACTGCCGAGCGCAGCAAGGCGTTTCAAAATTAGGCCGGGGGCCCCCAGCCGCCAGAAACCCCAGATGCTCTGTGGTGCAATCTGAGCCATTTTGGGATGAAAATTCTAAGTTCCTAGCACAGGGTATTTTTATATAGCATTCAGCAATTAAGCTACCCCATCCCAGTCACCCCCCATTTAGCCCATGAAGCCAGATTTCTATTAAGCTTACATAACAATATCAAACAGGTGGATTAAGAAAAATCAACACTAAGTAAGAACTTGGTAGATTTTGAAGTGGAAGCTAAACAAATAGGCTTATGCTGTGTGAAGAAATTTGACCTGGCCTAAACTGTTCTGAACATCATGCCAAATCTACATAAAATCTTTTGTATCAGGATAATTGCAAAAATAGGTTCATTTAAAGTTTATTTCCGTGTTGACAATTAATTGTCACTTAATATGCTGTCATTGGCTTTAACGGGTGAATTTGACGACCCCGTTGTCGTTTGACGTTGTTGTTGTAACTGGCACTGCATCAAAATGTTCGACATAGTCACATTTTGAGTCGCTGTCATTAATATTCGGCGGCACTGTACTGACAGCATCGCCATCCCCGTCAAAAGATCATCTTTTATTTCGTTTGAAGGCTTCGCTCAAACTCAGTTGTCGACGTTTCATTTCGAAAATTCCCCCTCAACCCCGTACAGTCATTCTGTCGACGACTGAAACCGGAAGCCGCGTCCCAATGTACGACGCTTCTGATTGGCTCATCTATTGTATTCAACCAATCAACAGGATTATAACATCGCAAAACCGGAAACAGGCCATGTTATGCAGTGTATAGATTCCGTTACCGTAAGGTTAGAAGAAGTTTGACTTTTTCCTTTTCCTTTTATGATCTTTTTTTCTCATATTCTACCCCAAGCATGACGAAAATTAAACGCACGAAGTCGGATTACATTACATATTGCTTGCATTACAACCAAATTGAACTATTAGCTTTATTATTTTTTTTTGAGATATGTCAAAACACCCGGCGGCACTACCTCCGACAGGTGTACGTATACCGCCGGCCGCCGGCTCTTATGGAGAACCCTGCTTGCAATGAATAACCACATCAGTTCCTCTTGAGTGGAGAGAAGGATGGGCGGCCATCTTTAATTTATGCAAAATCATTAATGATCTCGTTCTCTGATACCGTTCAAGTGCTCGATGTAAAATTTGGTATACATCATCGATGCATACTTACGACAAATGACAGTTCAGGTTTCTCTGATTGGGCGGAAACCTTGGTGGCCATCTTTAATTTATGCAAAATCTTTAATGATGTATATCTCTGATACCATTTCAGTGTTCTATACACAACTTGGTATACAGCATCAATGTATCAAGAGACTTTCAATTAATAACCACATCAGTTCCTCTGAGTGGCGGGAAGGATGAGCGGCCATCTTTAATTTATGCTAAATCATTAATGATCTCTATCTCTGATACCGTTTAAATGCTCGATGTAAAATTTGGTATACATCATTGATGCATCAAGAAACTTATGTAATGAATACCGGTTTCTCTGATTGGACGGAAACCTTGGGGGTCATTCCTAATTGCAAAACTTTTGATAATCTGTATATTTGTGACTTGACTGCTTGGTGTTCCTGACATCTTGGTTCAAATTGAATACATTATGAATGTACCCAGACACGAGGGGTTTTCAGATGCGCAGCTTCGTATTGTTATTTACTGCTGAAGGATATGCTTTCGATTATCTGAAAAAAGTGAAATTTTTACAAATATTGGTAACATGCAGTGAAGACATTATTTTATCATTTCATCAGGTTGGTTTCATATAATAAATGTCTGTCCCAGCGTTTTTTTTTTTAAATATATATATGTGTACAATTACACTAATGCACTAGAGATCCTTGTTGAGAGGAATGTGTGAGACTACAAGTATGGCTCTTCGCCATGAGATGGAACATCAAAGAGTTACTGGAATTCTTCCAACAGCCTATTTTACATTTAACCCTTTCGTACTTATACCGGCCAAAACCGGCCGGCATCATATATACCCATAACGGCCGAAACCGGCTGCAATTCACCACCACGCAAAAAAATCGCCGCACAGTAAAATGTTCGTCAAGTGAGAGGTCGTCGGTAGTCCACATCGTTGGACAAGGAAATAGTCGACAATATACGTTCAAATTTTATTGTAAATCATGCAATAAACGTATAACAAGTTTATTTTATTGAAGACGTACCTTCCTTGTGGTGAAAATTGAGAAAATCGGCTTAGAATTTGCCGTTTTTTGACCATTTTCAACGCTATCGAAATCCCATTTCCCGCGGTAGAATGTTAGAGATATTGGTTTCATTTTAAAGGTCCTTTCCGGGTCTTTCGACCTGTGACGAGTGATTTGATTGGATAGGATTGAATAACGAAGGATTTGATTGGATAGAGATGTGATCATTCTTTGATAGCGTGACCAAATTGACCTCGACCGGGCTCTGTTAGTATCGCGAAGCCGATTAGTTGAGACGTGCGAGACAATGGCAGCGATTGGCCGGCCGCCTGTCTGCGTGTCGGTCTTCAGTGCCGGTTGAATTTCTCGCCAAAGAAAATGGCTTCGTTGAAACTTTAGTGAGCCGACTGTTGGATTTACAATGGAAATAAAGGGTTTCTCGGATTTATGTCGGATTAAAACCCACACGGACGATGCACTGGTATTTTAGCACGATCGTCCGGTTGAATTGGGCGAATCGTGAAGAGATTTTTTATGGAAACTATCATTTGGCTGGGACATACACTCACGGTAATGTTGTCGAAATCAGAGATTTTTTTTTGTTTATTTTATTTTCTCGCCTGGTCTGGTTTTATTTTAGACACAAATGGGCAGATATTTTGAAGGACAGATTAATTAAAGTATGGGCTTTCTGAAAATATATATATTTAGCGGGGTTTCAATCAAGCTACATGCAAATATATTGATTCAAAAAAAGACTGTCTATAACAAAATCCTCTCGCATGCATTTATCCGAACATACAAGGCTGACAAACGAGACTATCAGCAAGTAGCAAAGAGTTAAATAGCCCCATTTCCTGCCGTGGGAAAAGTTTTCCTGCAAAAGAAAATGACTGAAAATGTCCAACGTACAAGAAACTTGTGAACTCGTCTAATCAGTGGTCGTACCACTTAGCCGGATGACCAGTCTTTACAGTACTCCACAAATTTGTGCAGCTAGGGATCAAATTTATTCAGCCCAGGCATTGAGCCATATCAGAATGGCTAGTATATGCTGCTGCTCTCACAATTAGCTACAACATTCGGCAATTCCGGAGGTAAATGCTGTGTTTATAACAGTTAACCTAGCAATTGTTAAGACCGTAATTGTTAAGACAGTGTGAAGATGTGTTGCGGTAATTTCCCTAATAATTCACCTTCCAAATTTAATTCGAAAACGGCCGATTTTTCCTATGTCGTGATTTTTTCCATCCTAATAAAACGAAAACGGGAGCATTTTCAATATACTCGTGAAACAATAAATTCGAACACTCCCGTTTTCGTCGTGGAGTTCGTGCCGCTGAAAGTAAAGTGAATATGTTACTCAGAATAATTTCTGTACAACTAAATCGTGACTAACGATACGCGCCGACACAGAAATAAAATACAAAAGTTCAGTTTTTGTGGTTGCGAATTCTCCATATATCATAGAACTATGATCAGAAGTCCCTAACCGGGTTCTCATTAGCAGGAGGTTGGAGGCGAAAATACCCGTCAACTGGCCATTTGGAGGCACCTATGAGATCAATAGAAAAAAAATTAACGGCAATTTGAATGATATTTTCGATGTCTCATTTTCTTTAATAAACAGATGATATGGAAGGACAAAGATATACATGTTTCCCTCTGCTTGTCCCTGTCAGGGCTTCGGCGTAATAGTTAGTTTGTGCACAACTCCTATGTCAAGGGAGCCATTATTTCATTTCTTCAGATGTGCATGATGTGTCTCATACATTTTGACTGCAGAAAGGGAGCAGTTGAGTATTTCATTTGTGCTACGGGGAGATGTCAACAGACATGGATGCTGGTGTTTTATTCACTCATCAATCCAGAACGACGTTTCCATGTAATAAAATGACAGACGTCCGTGTGGTTTCCAACAACATGATAATCCAGTTTATAATCAACGAGGAATCATTTTTATGGAGCGGACGAACATAAAATATGCACCCTCGCTGGGTCAGTCACATTGACATCTCACGAGTGGCGTTGTAGACAACCCGATCATCATTGCAGGAATTTAGAGGTTTAGTTTTTATGTATTTTTAATCCTTGACAAGCTGGACATTTCACTTTTTACTTCGTGTTTGATGGATAATGAACCAAACGTCGGCATCACGGTACAGATTTAGCCGGGAAATATGGTCGACTGACTGCAGGCACGTGTCGCAATACTGTCGGGCTACCATCCCTATTGCGGTAATGGTAATGGAAACTTCCACTGACCCGGTGTTGTAATCCCACAAGGCTTCCCGACGAATCGAATTGGAAGAGTTCACTTTCAAAATAGGGAAGTAAGGCACAAAAGTTTTCAACACGCATATCGCTTTTCAACAAAAACAACGCGAGGGCAGATTTTTCTTTCGTTTCGTAGACCATATTTTCTTTGTATTTCATTCTTGAAACTTGCAACTCTGGCGGACAAATTCACGACCTACGCAATTTAATGATAATAACTACACAGGGACTGCTTGAAGTTGAAGAAAAAGAAAAAAACATTTACGGCGACAGATGGCTGATAAAAACTTTTGGGTTGGTAGCTTTTCGATGGGGAGGGCGGGTTACGCCAACTGACATATTTTAAGGATGGCCCAGAGTCTTTTAAATGAACTATGATAGAGATATCAAACATAATACACGGTTATCAATAGATCACAACGATCACGGTGAAGCGGTCCGCCATTTTGGATCTTCCGTGAATATCAGCGTAACATATAATTCGAACACAAGCGTTTTTCTGGAATTACCGCGACAAATAATTCGAAAGTAGCCAATTTTTGAAGTTGCGAGTTTCATCACTGCATCGCGAATTATTAGGGAAATTACCGTATCTTGATACTAGAAGATTTTTGCAGAGGTAGGTTGTGAGATTTGAATATTGAAGAATGAACATTGGGCCAAAATTTATAAGTTCTTTGTTTGGGGTAACCCTACCAACCCATGAAAAAGGCCACAACCGAACATAACTTATTATTCGTTTCTTTATTATTCATCGGAGAAATATAGGGTCTTTCCGAAACTGTCTTATATTGAAATAATATATGTAAATCGGGAAACTATGTGTGTGAAGCAGGAATTGTAATATTTTCACTGTCCCATCGGTCTCTTATTTTCATGAAGCAACATTGTCACCAAGTATGTGATCACAAAAAGTTAAAATGAAAAACAAAAAAAAAAAAAATTATCGACCTACCAAGCCATGTTTTCTTGCCCCAAACAAACAACTCTTTCATTTTGACCTTCACAATGTTTGTGGCCCCGTTGGGCTTCAGGAGATTGACCTGGGATGTTGTGCACACCGCAGGTCATGGTAAGAATAGGCCTCCGCTCCGACGACAGCTTGTCGTAAGAGGCGACTAACCGAGGCACCCGTGGGGTTCCCGGGTGTGAAACGGAATAGGATCCAACGTCGTGATATGACTGAAATATAGTTGAAAGCGACGTTAAATCATATTCACTCACTCACTTGACCCATGACATAGCCCGGCCTTTTTTTTGATCTCAAAATCTGCCATCTAACTTGGAAAATATTGTTGCTGCATCCGCCAGTAATTTGTCCTCCTTAGAAGGAAGAATATTCACTCACTCACCCCCCTTGACAATGTGTATGGTTTCTCTTCACAGCCTCTCTGGTACGTACCTTCATGTTCTTGGGGTTCATGGTAGTTCCACCGGGAGACCTGCTCGTCCCGCAGGTCGGTGATCTCCTCTTCATGGCCTACACCATCGACACGGATGATGGGGATTAGACAGTCCACGCCAAACCACCATGTACCCTAATCAACGACTTTGGACTTTGATGATCGTAGTAATTTTTTTTTCTTGTATAATCGTGATTTTATTTTGGTGTACGGTTATAGTTCTAACATCAGCTGGTGAATGCCAAATGAAACCAAATTGAGCGAACAAATTTTTGTTTAGCTGTAAATGCTGCATTAAATACAGCCAAACTTTACATGTACTCTCGAACAATAATACAGATAAGCAAAGATTCCCACAATAACGGGGGAAGATAACCGTTTGCGGACTGCTGTTGGTATTTCACTCGGGCTTCCTTGGATCATTGAGGTTGTATAGCACACCCCATTTGGGTCAGACAGTGAAAGAGCAGACCGACTTTATATAAGTCTGTTATAAGTCCATGCGTCACGTGTGACGTCTATCACTTTTAGAGGTCAAACAACAGTCTCTTCAACATTCATGAAAAGGAAAATTTACTGTAGGCACTAGTATCAAAATGAGCTGCTATCAGGACATGGTCAGATGTAGGTTCCTATTGACCCAGGGATGGTGAGGAAAAGGTTCCTGGTACCATGGCGGTCCAGGGTAGGTTGCTATTGACCCAGGGATGGTGAGGAAAAGGGTCCTGGTACCATGGCGGTCCAGGGTAGGTTGCTATTGACCCAGGGATGGTGAGGAAAAGGGTCCTGATACCATGGCGGTCCAGGGTAGGTTCCTATTGACCCAGGGATGGTGAGAAAAGGTTCCTCGTACCATGGGAGTCCAGGGTAGGTTCCTATTGACCCAGGGATGGTGAGAAAAGGTTCCTGGTACCATGGCGGTCCAGGGTAGGTTGCTATTGACCCAGGGATGGTGAGGAAAAGGGTCCTGGTACCATTGCGGTCCAGGGTAGGTTCCTATTGACCCAGGGATGGTGAGGAAAAGGGTCCTGGTACCATGGCGGTCCAGGGTAGGTTGCTATTGACCCAGGGATGGTGAGGAAAAGGTTCCTGGTACCATGGGGGTCCAGGGTAGGTTGCTATTGACCCAGGGATGGTGAGGAAAAGGGTCCTGGTACCATTGCGGTCCAGGGTAGGTTCCTATTGACCCAGGGATGGTGAGGAAAAGGTTCCTCATACCATGGGGGTCCAGGATAGGTTCCTATTGACCCAGGGATGGTGAGAAAAGGTTCCTCGTACCATGGGAGTCCAGGGTAGGTTCCTATTGACCCAGGGATGGTGAGAAAAGGTTCCTCGTACCATGGCGGTCCAGGGTAGGTTCCTATTGACCCAGGGATGGTGAGGAAAAGGGTCCTGATACCATGGCGGTCCAGGGTAGGTTTCTATTGACCCAGGGATGGTGAGGAAAAGGTTCCTCGTACCATGGGGGTCCAGGGTAGGTTCCTATTGACCCAGGGATGGTGAGGAAAGATTCCTCGTACCATGGGGGTCCAGGATAGGTTCCTATTGACCCAGGGATGGTGAGGAAAAGGGTCCTGGTACCATGGGGGTCCAGGGTAGGTTCCTATTGACCCAGGGATGGTGAGGAAAAGGTTCCTCGTACCATGGGGGTCCAGGTTAGGTTCCTATTGACCCAGGGATGGTGAGGAAAAGGTTCCTCGTACCATGGGGGTCCAGGGTAGGTTCCTATTGACCCAGGGATGGTGAGGAAAAGGGTCCTGGTACCATGGGGGTCAAGGGTAGATTCCTATTGACCCAGGGATGGTGAGGAAAAGGTTCCTCGTACCATGGGGGTCCAGGGTAGGTTCCTATTGACCCAGGGATGGTGAGAAAAGGTTCCTCGTACCATGGGGGTCCAGGTTGGTTCCTATTGACCCAGGGATGGTGAGGAAAAGGATTCTCGTACCATGGGGGTCCAGGGTAGGTTCCTATTGACCCAGGGATGGCGAGGAAAAGATTCCTCGTACCATGGGGGTCCAGGGCAGGTTCCTATTGATCCAGGGATGGCGAGGAAAAGGTTCCTCGTACCATGGGGGTCCAGGTACCATGAGGGTCCAGAGTAGGTTTCTATTGACCCAGGGATGGCTAGGAAAAGGTTCCTCGTATCATGGGGGTCCAGGGTAGGTTCCTATTGACCCAGGGAAGGCGAGGAAAAGGTTCCTCGTATCATGGGGGTCCAGGATAGGTTCCTTTTGACTCGGGGATGGTGGGGGATAGGTTCCTCGTACCATGGGGGTCCAGGGTAGGTTCATTTTGACCCAGGGATGGTGAGGGATAGGCTCCTTGTACCATGGGGGTCCAGGGTAGGTTCCTATTGACCCAGGGATGGTGAGGAAAAGGTTCCTCGTACCATGGGGGTCCAGGGTAGGTTCCTATTGACCCAGGGATGGTGAGAAAAGGTTCCTCGTACCATGGGGGTCCAGGTTGGTTCCTATTGACCCAGGGATGGTGAGGAAAAGGATTCTCGTACCATGGGGGTCCAGGGTAGGTTCCTATTGACCCAGGGATGGCGAGGAAAAGATTCCTCGTACCATGGGGGTCCAGGGCAGGTTCCTATTGATCCAGGGATGGCGAGGAAAAGGTTCCTCGTACCATGGGGGTCCAGGTACCATGAGGGTCCAGAGTAGGTTTCTATTGACCCAGGGATGGCTAGGAAAAGGTTCCTCGTATCATGGGGGTCCAGGGTAGGTTCCTATTGACCCAGGGAAGGCGAGGAAAAGGTTCCTCGTATCATGGGGGTCCAGGATAGGTTCCTTTTGACTCGGGGATGGTGGGGATAGGTTCCTCGTACCATGGGGGTCCAGGGTAGGTTCATTTTGACCCAGGGATGGTGAGGGATAGGCTCCTTGTACCATGGGGGTCCAGGGTAGGTTCCTTTTGACCAAGTGTTTATCAGATGTAGGTTCCTTTTCACCCAGGGGTGGTCAGGTGTAGGTTCCTTTTGACCCAGGGATGGTCAGGTGTAGGTTCCTTTTGACCCAGGGGTGGTCGGGTGTAGGTTCCTTTTGACCCAGGGGTGGTCAGGTAGGCCTATGGGTTCTTTTTGACCCAGGGGTGTTCAGGTGTAGCTTCCTATTGATATCTTTGATCCAGCTAGGGATGGTCCGGTATCGCTTATTTTGACCCATGAATGTTGAGGTGTAGGCTCTATTGATCAGGATTCTCGGATATTGGTTCAATTGAGGGCCTGGAGAATATTCTGAAGACTCGGAACTTCATGTGGTCTACATGGGGTTCCTTTGACCCAGGCATTGTCCAGTTGTCGTTCCTGACCCTAAAAGTCAAATGGAGATGAAATGTTGGCTGTTCAGAATGACTGTTCAGGAGGTAAGAGCTTTATTGTGCTGAATGACTGATGGGCTTTAAGGTAAATTCCAACAATCTCCGCCGTGAAATCTAGAGTTAGAGCATCGTAATGAGAAACTGCTTTGCTGCATCTGACGTTTGACTGGAATGCAGAGCCTTGGGGCATAACTCGGGCTATGCCCTTTACACGAAGAGGATAACCATTTTGTGGCGACCCATCTCGACTTGTATTCGAGCAATTTTCAGGCAATTGTGACCCGATCTCCTTCTCAACTATGTCACCATGTTGATTTTCGTACACATGACGGAAGGAGTGGTCGAGAATCTGTATGTGATGAATTCATTTGGGTGGATCGTCACAAGATGGTTTCCCCTGTCTGTAGGGAGAAACCTTGAAGGTGAATCTCCGGCTACAGAGCTCGAAGCCCCAACTCTCTGATTAGTCGAGATATCAAGTCCAGGGTTTTTGTAGTCCCTGAAACTGACCTAACATACATTTTGGGGATGTTGTTGTTGTACTGGAATCCAGTACATTGTCAGTAATAGCCAGTCTTGAGTGGATGGTTCCACTTAGATATCGATCTGAATGTCTCTGGCAAAGGGAAGGTGACTACTCATAAACCAGCAAGTGTTTAGCTAGTGTCGGCCTGCAGTGGACAGCAAGAGAAGCATTTGCGATCTCGTATCAGTGGACCTGGACGGCCAGTAGTTAGTTGTTTTGAGGGATTTGACGAGGTGGTATGGTAAATCGCTATCTTAGGCAGTGACGCTGGTTCAGGTAGTTACCATTGTACAGGATAGGGAGCAGTTCATCTTCTCAATTTCACAATTTGTGTATCTGAAGATCAACCAAAAAGTACATGTAGGAGGGGTGGCTACAATTTCGGTGAAAGGACTTGCAGTTTGCGACATTTCTCTGTAGATTGCTTTTTGGAAATTTTGGGACCAGTGAAAGTGAGGGTGAACTGGTCTGTTTGCCTGTAGAGCCCCACTCATAAATACTCGAGTAATGCCCAAGGTTTGGGCCCAACTACTTGGATACAGGTCAAATTAATAGTAGAACTGTCCATGACAAGTTTATTAAGTAACAGACCGTCACGGCGTGTCCAGCTGAGGTCCCCTCGACACAATCTGCGCCATTTGCATGGATAAAAGCACCAGATCATGCGACTCCTTCAAAAAAAGCCTTTGGAAGTGAAAACCTGTAACATTGCAAGACCCAAATGTTGAAAACGATAGAACACTTAAAAATGTTGGATGAACTGGTGCCGTTGTCGCATGTAGGCCTCTGGCGTCATAGTGCAAGTGTTGGGGCGCCCTCTCTCGGACAGTAATGTAAAACTTGGCCCAAGAAAGCAGTTATTTGGTGCATGGCACGAGGTTCGAAAATAAATGTTCTCGAGAGTCTTGTCCTCCCACTTGCCCACTTTTTTTTGCGATTTTTTTTCATGGTCAGTGACCATTTTGCTCGCCCTCTTTTTTTCCAAGCAACAACGACAGCAACAACAGCACCCAAGTCTTGAGAGAACATTTGATTTTCATTTGAGCCATGAGGTCGGATGAACTGAACATTTCAGAAAGTAAATTTTTGGATCTTGAACGATCAAAACTGGGGAAAAAATAGGATTTATTTTTCACTTGGGACTGAAGACTAAGGGAATCTCGCAGCATGTGCTCAATGGACATCGGAAAGCCTGTATGAAAAGAAAACCAGCAACATAAATCCGGGCGGGGGTTATGTGATATTCTGTGCAAGACAATGTACTGGAACATGGATTGCTGCTTATTACTTAGCCTGAAGTGGATTTCCTAGAAATAAAGAACAAATTGTAATTTAATATTAAAAAATAAATGAACAAATTTGAGGTAGTGCTAATTTTCACCAGCTGATGTTAAGGTTTTTTGTCCAGTAAATGTCGATTTTTGCCCACTCCACATTGGACACGTGTTGTACGTAAATGGAAAAGAAAAAAATGAAAATAATTAAAAAAAAATGTAAAACGTAAAAAAAAACAACCAAAGCAAAAGATGCTACTTTGTAACGAAGGCATGGCTTGACCTCTTACCTGCAATTACCTGCGGGGTTCTTTTAGTTTAGTTATTGTAATTTGTGTTCAGATGTAATTATGGTAAATGTTCTATCAGATTTAACCAATTATTAATTAGCAGATTTCCATTTCAGCTGCTCAATAAGAGCCTGTCGCAAACCACATTCCTCACAAATTGGAATGATCTTTTTGTTCTCTGTGTGATTCTGTATATCGAAGTCTAAATGCACCTAGCTGGTGAATCCAATTTCATGTTGGACATGATCCAGGTCAGGTTTGTCTGGAGACTAGGCCATTTTTTTTGCGTCGAACGCACATTTTGTTGATTACTCTTAACAAAAGTTTCATTCTGTTGCCGATTCTTGGCTCCGTTTCATATTCGCCATCTCCATCACAGAATGTTTTCCCCCTTGTTGAATGTGAACTTGTCTTCTTGCCTGCCTTTCCCAATGTAATCTGTGTTTTCTGGTCTAAAAAGTGTATCGTGGAGGCAGTTGCCAACGAGAAAAGGCTCTCCCCAAGTCCAGAAAACAAAGTAAATTGAGTGCTCAAGTATTGCTCGGTTTGGCCAGGCTGGGTTTTGTATGTGGATATTTCTTGTAGTTTGGGTTGTTATTCAATCAACAAATTATGGATTTGTGGTTGAATGTCAGTAATAAGAACAAGCGAGTATTCCATCCAATGCTAGATCTGTTGGTGACAACGCAGTTTCTGTTAATACATATGCCATGGGAAGATTAGTGGAAGTTTGAACTGTAACCAGCATGGTCATTGTGGCCAAATGATCAAGCACCACCTCCATTGTATGTCAAGTTGGCGAAACCCTCCAACCTGATTTCAAGTTTTGAGTGTTCTGTTAACATTACTTGTGGGAATGAGTGTAGCAACTTTTGACTCTGCGATACTCTGATATGCCTGTACATGTATACTAGTTGTGCAGAAATCTAATAAAACTTTGAGAAAATGTATTACCACTGTTTTGTTATCCATTTACTTGTATAGTCTGGAGGAATTCTGCTTCTTTATTCTTAGATCAGCCGACATGGAGCTTCTGAGGCCATCCAAAATATTATTTTTGTTTCCAGTAACCCTGCCTACCAATATATTTTGCAATCAATAAAGTTTGGGTAGGCATATTTTTTTTTTAATTCTATGGTTTTCACGGTACTCCATAAAATTGACCAAAAGGAAGGTGGTTACTGGAAACCAGTATTACTGTGGATGCCCCGAGTGTCCGTTAAAGTTTATCAAATCAAGAAAAGGTCTTGAAGTGGAAGGTTCACATCATCCGAACACATGGCACAATCACCCATAGAAACTTCTGCTCGTAGCCATACGGTAACGGATGATACCGGAGTATATTGGGGCGTTTTCCAAATGGTCGCATCCGATTGGTCCAATGAGATCCGACATTGACGCAATCACATTCATAAAACATGTGGCTGTCGCCAACGGGACCCCTCGGGCCGGGCCCAGAGCAATTGTGGAAATAATGTTTCTGACCCCAACAACTCACATATTTGGGGTGGGCATAATTTTACCTGTATGATATAGATCATAGACAGACAAAACAATATAGCAATAGAGCAGTGATTACCTATAGTAGATGTAGTCTAACGATTACTGTCTATTCACAGCAATCCACACAGGTTTGTGTGAACTCCTGAAAAACACATCCCATGGCACCGACTTTCAATAGGCTTCTGGTACTGGCTGTATTAAACAACTGTATGAAGTTTCATTGTTGTGAGTGAAGGACTTTTTGAGATAATGTGTTTACAAGGATATGAACCAACAGACCTGTATAAAGGGGCAGAACTCCTGAAAAACACATCCGATTACACCGACTTTCAATAGGCTTCTGGTACTGGCTGTATTAAACAACTGTATGAAGTTTCATTGTTGTGAGTGAAGGACTTTTGAGATAATGTGTTTACAAGGATAAAAACAGACGGACATGTATAAAGGAGCATAACTCCTGAAAAACATCCAATGGCACCGACTTTCAATAGGCTTCTGGTACTGGTTGTATTAAACAACTGTATGAAGTTTCATTGTTGTGAGTGAAGGACTTTTTAAGATAATGTGTTTACAAGGATATGGACCAACAGACATGTATAGAGGGGCATAACTCCTGAAAAACACATCCGATTACACCGACTTTGAATAGGCTTCTGGTACTAGCTGCATTAAACAACTGTATGAAGTTTCATTGTTGTGAGTGAAGGACTTTTTATACGCCCGCCCAAAAGGCGGACGTATTATGTGATGGCGGTTTCCGTCCGTCCATCCGTCTGTCCGTCCCCCATGTCCGGTCTATATCTGGAACAGTTTTCTATTTACAGTTCCAATTTTTGGTGAGTGGATACCCTATGGGGAGACGATGTGTCGCGTACCAAAATGAAGGTCGAGGTCACAGGTCAAAGGTCACGAGCCTAAAAAACAGGAAATCACTGAAGTGTTTGTGTTCAGTCTATATCTGTGAACGTTTTCTATCCACAGTTGCAATTTTTTGTGAGTGGATACGCCAGGTGGAGACGTGTCGCGTACCAAAATTGAGGTCGAGGTCAGAGGTCAAAGGTCACTGTTGCCAAAAATCAGGAAATCATTGACAGTTTTCTATCTACAGTTCTAATTTTTGGTGAGTGGATGCCCTAGGGGAGGGACGATGTGTTGCATATTAAATGTAGGTCAAGGTCAGAGGTCAAAGGTCAGTGTGATCGAAAAATCAGGAAATCATTAAAAATTTCTAATTTTTTGTGAGTGAATTTAATAGGCGGAAATGAAGTGATGCATACCAAAAATTAGGTCAAGGTCAAAGGTCACTGACCCCAAAATTAGGATGTTCTTGTCCGCTGAATATCTGTAGATCTATCAAGTCGGGCCTGACGAAACTTTGGTGAGAGCTTCCTGAATGTTGACTGATGAAATGATTAGATTTTCAGATGGTTATAATTATTTCATGATTTTTTATTTTTTTATTATTTATTGATGGCTTAGCTTTTGCACTATTATCTATGCCCATCGGGAACCCTTGGTTGCATGTTTCATTGTGAATTTTGAAGGTTCCCTGATACAAGAAAGATTCTCATTGAATGAAGGACAACATTTTTCTTTAATTTTGCTATTAAATCATTCTATTCTACATCATATGTTTTATCCTAAAACTTTTGCATGAACCATATTTGTGTCCACACATTTAACTGGTACAACATTTTTATCAATTTTTGTCACCAAACATGTTACTGTACCTTGGAAATTATTTAAAACGAGTGATTAGGAGAGCCCATTTTTAGCCTGACTGGGCAATTTTGAACCAGTTTGTATACCTGAAGTTTATTGCCCCCCCCCCCCAAAAATGATAAGGGTGGGCCTGTGTCAATCAGTGTGTTTACTTGTAATCACACTTGTGCAATACACTTTCTTGCATGCTGTAATCCCAGCACACCACTCGCATGAAACCTATGTCTCTTTTATATGGTGTCCAGGGATTTTTTTCAGGTTCCGATCCCAAACTCCCAGTTCCTTCTCGTAATTCATTATTGAGGGTCCAATTTTTGAAAGTGAATTTTGGCGCAAATAGCCTGTGATCACTCACAAAACAGAGGTTTATTAACATGAAATTCAATACCCAGCTATGCAATCGGTTCGATATTGAGGATCCCAGAGGCTTTTTCTAGTATTCCTTCAGAAATCCTTTCAAATTGAACAACACTTTCGTTTTTTGTTTCATTTGAGTTTTGGGCGCCCATATGTTTTCCGAAACTAAGTTGGCTCTAGATGCAGCCCTGATCCTACTTGACTAAACAAAAAACAGGCTGAGGGGTCCACGCACCTTTTAGGTGCTTGCCTGCAATTCATGTTGTCCATGCAATAGCTCTGGTTTTAAGGTATGGATTGGTACCAAACTTTGGGTATACCTTACTCGCATGGCAAAGTGGAGCCATACATATGACATCAATTTGTCAAAGGTCTAGGTTGCAGTCCCCCAAAACTGAATGAAGCTTAGCTGACTAAATGTGTTGGAATATTGTTGGATTATTCGAAGTTCTTTCCCCTGCATTTATATGGTATTGCCCTGTGAAGTTGTCTCCCATGTTTGAAACGCTTCATTTAGTAAAACTTGTGAAATAAAAACCATACATTTACTAATTTAACGGGGAGAGGAATCCTTTATGAACTTCACACCTGTTTATTAACTCAAGAACAAAGGTTTACTTCATCACTTTCTTCTTCATGAAAAATTCTCTCGTCTGAAAGGAATCCATTTGCAGGAAAACTATTATTTTCTTGTGTTTGACTATTGTCGATATCAGTGTGGGATATGTGAGCTCTCAGCTCTTGCTTCAAGGTCAACTAGTTACCAAGAGTTAAGCTCATTTTAGTTTATCATTCAATATAAGATGTGATATATGTTACATTCTCGTAAGCAAAAAATTGTAGACCTTTCTCTGGATTGCTAGATCAATTGGAATCAAGGCTATAGCCTATTAAACAACCTTAAAATTTGAACCAATGTAATTTCAGATATACGGGCGTATATTGAAGCCCCTTGGGCTCTTGTTGAGATAATGTGTTTACAAGGATAAAAACAGCCAGACATGTATAAAGGGGCATAACTCCTGAAAAACACATCCAATGGCACCGACTTTCAATAGGCTTCTGGTACTGGCTGTATTAAACAACTGTATGAAGTTTCATTGTTGTAAGTGAAGGACTTTTTGAGATAATGTGTTTACAATGATATGATGGACAGACGGACGGACGGACGGACAGACTGACGACGGAGGCAACGACAATACCGATTCTGCCCGAGGGGTAACAACACACCTCCAGGAAGCGATTGATTGAAATGATCCCTTGGTGGGCCTCGAAGTGCCCCCAACACAAAATACGAAGCATATCATTTTCCTGTTAACTGCCACCGATTTTATTTTTTTTGAATACGTTAGGTTGTTTGTAATATGATTTTTCTTAAGAAAAACAAAGAAGCCTGCTCCATTAGAGTGAGAAATAAAATAGCTAATTCCCGCAACTTCGTTTTGATCTCTCGTAGAATCCCCCAGTCTTGCGCCTCGTGCACTCAAAGTGAAACTAACCTGTCTGATGTGCGAGATGCCCAGGTCAAAATATTTAAATACATTGGCTTGTTTAAATGGGGCGGATCTGTGACTTGACGCTTTGGGAACAACTTTCGAACCGGAATGGATTATCTCCCTCTTGATATTTGTCTTTTGCAGCCGATAGGTGGCGCCATGTGAAACACATGCCGAATCATAGCGATAAGCTAAGGGTAGTGTTAAGTGAAACGCGAAATGCCCTCAGCAGGCTGAGATGGAAGGTTCAAGGTGTAAGAACACTCGGTGAAATTGGTCCGTTTGAGTTGGCATGGTTTAACTTTCCTGAGTAGGCCTACCGAAAAATGGGGTGAATAGGAACAATGTTAGCATTTGCACAAATGTTCAAATCGCTTTTCGTCCGTCCGTAAACAATTCTTATCATGAATTCTCAGGAAGTTCTGCATGGATCTTTCTCAAATTTGGTACACGGGTTCCCTTTGGAGTCTGGCTGGGCAAGATAACTTTTCTGGTCAGATTTGAAAATCCAATATGGCCTCCAGGTGGCCATCTTGGATTTTCCCCATGAAACTTAATCATGAATTCTCAGGAAGTACTGCATGGATCTTTCTCAAATTTGGTACACCGGTTGCCTTTGGAGCCTCCAGATGGCCATCTTGTCATTAGCTTACATTATCGGACAATGGTGGGTGCCAAGATCTTTCACAATCTCTTGTTTTAGTTTAACAAGATAGTTTTGGTGTCCACCCAAGGGACCTTTGCACTTGAATATTATTAGTTTATTTGTTGAAGATTATATATATAATTTGAAAACTGACTGTTCCCATTCACCCCAAAATGGGTGAATTGAAACCGTAACAACTCTTTGTCGTGATATTTCTATTCAATCCCCCCAAAAGGGTGAATAGGAAGGATGAGTGAGTTTAAAAAAAAAACCCCACAATGTCTTTGACATGTCGTACCGGTACACCGGTACAAAGCTTACAGTAAAATGGGGGTGAATGGGAACGATTTGAGCATTTGCACAAGTCTGTGCATTGTATTTTTTTTAATTTAACAAGATATTTTGGTGTCCGCACAAGGGACCTTTGCGCACGATATAATACAGTTTATTTGTGGAAGATGTATGTATATATATTTTTTTTGGGAAAACTGACTTCCCATTCACCCCACTCTTCCGTCAATTTTTCTGAATTTTTTTTTTAAAAAACGTTCTTTCAATCTAACACAGTAATCCCATGAATTACAGCTGCAGCACCACCATCCTGAGGTTCTGGGAGAGAATCGGCCGTTTGTGTCCAACAGGTGCTGTGGTGGAACCAAAGTTTTGACCAAATCTCCAATTTCTGTCTCGGATACGACTCCGGAATTTGCTACACGGTCAACTACACATTGTATCTTATCAAGTCCGTCATCACTTGGCAACTTGAAGTTGGTAGTACCAATATAAAAGAAAACAGACTTGTCAGTTAATTATGCTTTGGAAATAATACGTCGTGAACAAATTTTTTGTTCCTATACACCTCTTGGTTCCTATTCAGCCCATTTTACGGTATCTGGAATAACAGTTAAGTAGCAGGAACACAACTGGGCTGGGTGGTGCTTAGTTGGTTCGTCGTGATATAGCTGAAATATTGTTGAAAGCGACGTTAAATTCTATTCAAGCCTCACTTGAAGTTTACTGGTGTGATGGATAAGAATGTCCTGGTGATTAGTGTGCGTTTTCATATCTTTTCAATTGCAACCAAGCACGGACACTTGTCCCCAATATGGAGAAACGTGTCCTAGCTGGGTTAGAAGATAGGGGCCGGACACTCTTAGCCACCGGACATTCTTAGCCTCCACACCGGTACCTTTGAAAATCGGTCAAAGTGGGTCCTCCATGACCTTATAAACCTAGAGGCAACACTTTGTTACTGAAGATTATTGAGGTTCAAGCGCTCTATCCTCGAGATATTGTATTCGCATGCAAATAAGACATTCAGATGTGTGATCTTTGATAATTTAAATAGGTCGAGGTCCGTACTGAGTGCACTCTAGTCCCGCGAGTCTGTAGGCCTACTACAGTTAGAGGTTCTAGGGGAAATGCTACAGCTCCCCCCCCCCCCCATTTTGCACTTATGATTTCTGCGCATGATCTTCCGGCCAATCTCCATCAAAGGAACACTCAAACAGGGTCTGAAAAAGTTAAGATAAGTATTGGGATTTGAAGTAAATATGTTAAAATAGTTTGGCTGTGTTGTCCCATCTTAGATAAATTCGAGCTCAAAGTTGGGATTTTCCAGCCGAAATTCTCCAAGCGAGAGCAACCTGTCACGTTACAGGTGTAAGACAGCTGACAGTGTAGCAATAAGCACGCAAACTCTATATGGCAGAAGCTCCCATTTCGCTCAAAATGCAGCATTGGGGGGAGTTCGGGCAACGATTTGGTGTAAGACTCGCGAAATATAATTGACAAAGGATCTGCTGCAAGTTGTATTGTCAGTCTTTTGTCCAGGATATTACCTTTTCAATGGGAGGTCTTACACCAAAGCCTTGCCAAAGTTCGTCATACAAGGATCTTAAAACCGGGAACACCGCAGCGGCAGCGGAAGCTCCCAAAAAGTGGGGGGCGTATCATAGCACTTTGTGCGAGGGTCCAGGGGCCGCCTAGGCCCCCGAAGCTCCGCGCTCCTAGATGGCTGTAGACGCATTCTGGCCGATTTCCGGCATATAAAACGACATATCATCACTATATAATCAACTGCATTTTGAGATTGTTTTTGTGATTTTTCTCGTCATTTAAAAGAAATTGAGTTGATAACTTTTGAATGTAAAAAAAAAGTATTTTTCCTTTCCAAAATTCGAACTATACGCAGTGATCTCGAAGAAATTAACATTTCAGCAGAGGGTTGGAGAGCGCTGACACGTTTGAAGAGAAAAGTATGAACACAAAAGAAATAATATGAAACTAAGTTATAGCTTGATTATGAACTTTTATAAATCAGCTAATCATTGTACATATATAAGTGTTTTGTTGTTTGTTTTATTTGCTAAAAATATTTGGATGCCCCAGAGCACTTTAAACCAAACGTGCCCCTCCAGTGCAAAGTCGCCGCTCCGTGAAAACCTATCGTACAGGGCGGCGCGAAGCGCCGCGGGGGAAAAACCGGCCTGTATATCTGGTCACATGAGGACCAAAATCATGAAAAAGTCACCCAGCTTTTGTTGAAACTGGGGGGGGGGAAACCCCTTTCGGAAATATTATATATTTTCTCATATAAATGCCCGATTTATGGCCCAAACCTACACCTGCTTTGCTGTGTGTGTGTGTGTGTGCCTAATCTCCGCCAGAATTATACAATACAAACATTAAACGAGAGTCTAAACCAAAAGTTATCTCCCCTGGGGAGTTATCTCCCCGGGGAGTTATCCCCCTTTGGGGAGCTCTCAGCTCAGATAGGATATATAAGGCCTGCCCACAGCATCCAATTCCTATTTTCTCGTGTGTACCTCGAGTGGTCAGGGAGTTGCAATACAGTCTAGTTGTTGTTGTTCAAACACTAGTTGTTGTTGTTCAAAGTCTTGTTTATTTACGGAAAATATTTCTTGAATAATGTCTTCTGAGTATTCTGTCCCAATTGTTTTCAAATTCTTGCCGTTCGTGTGGGCGAGTTTCGACACGTTTAGACGCCCACACGTGTTGTTTCGCTTGTAAAGATAAATTATGCTATCGAAATAACACATGTGCTGAATGTTTGTCTTGGGATGGTACTTGGGAAAATCACGTAGATCTTATGTACTGAGAACCCCGATCTATCGGAGGTCGTTTGACGCGTTTTGGAATTTCCTTAGTAGAAGACATCAAAATTAATGAGGATATTGGAGGTCCCGATTTGGTTTTGTCGCATAAATTGAAAAGCCCGGCACCTTCTTCTGTCTCTGATAATATACCGCCTAGCGGTCCGTCGTACAGGAACTTAGCGAGAGTGTACTCTATAGTCTGGCCTCCTTTGGCATAGCATTGTCTGTAGGCCTTGAGAAACCTGTTTCTTTGTTCAGACAAACAAAGGCCAGGTCCCGGTCGCTGGGACACTCTATTGTCTCCAACGGACAAAAGAATTTGATCTTACCACGTTGTCAGTTCACGGTCAATTGGTCCGGCTGATTTTTACAATAGTGATAAAAATCGTTCTGTTAATTCTTCCTCTGCTGTTTTGTCTAAAAAGAAAACAGCCTCTCGTTTTATGGAAGGGCGTTTGTACTCGGCTTTGAATGTTCGGATTACGCTTTTACAACCTCCACTTTCGGCGTATATTGACACGTCCCGTGTTTCTGATCGTTCGCGCTTGTTCTTACAGCTGCTTGGCCGAATGCTTACAGTGTCGGACTGAAGATTAAAAGTACACCAATTTTACAACACCGTTTCTTTCTCGTTCCAGACAGTTCAATCAGGAGGTTATTTGTATTACGTTTGAACTGTACGAAATTGAACAAAGATTTTCTTCACGGAATAGAAACGCTTCAACGTATTATAACTTCGGAGAATTACAGGTTCTGCAGGGGATTTGCAGACCGTCATTTTTCGTTGTGTTGTTGTTGTTCTTGTGTTTCCGACTTTTCCCAGTTTTGGGAGTTTTTCTTCTATGCATGCAGTTCGTTGCTCCTACCAAATTTAGTCTCTTGTTTTATCAAGTATTATTCTGTTTATTTTGATATCATGTAATCAAGAGAGAACTTGCAGAGTTTTTTCTCTGTCTTTGAGTTTACGTGTTGTTCTTGCGTTTGTCTTCGTCATTACAAGTCAAAGCTATACACTACGGCTCTTTGTTACATATTAATGAGCTATCTTATTACTCTCTTTGTGTAATCAAGGGGGTGTTGAACAACAAAAGAGATCACGAGTTGTTTATTAAAAAATTGTGCTATTCTTTGGAACACATTTTTCTGTTAGTAAATATTGCGTTGTGTTGTATTTATTTCTCACAACCAAATTTTCCCATCGGTATATTGAATTAGACGTACAATTCAATTTGGGTTGAGCTGTAATTTTATTTTCTTCTTTCTGAGAAATTATTATTATTAGCTTGGGGTTTATTTCTCCGAGAAATCTTTAGAATTGCTCTCGTTCGACAGCACGTGGGGTATTTATTGATCTTTACCCTGTCCGTGGTCGGGCTGGATCAGGCTTGTAGTTCCAATCATCGGAGCAATGTTTTTTCTCCTCGATAGCCTCGTCCAAACATCTTTTGGTCTACAGCATTTATTTCATCTGTATCTTTATTAAGGTAAAGACAGCCGGGCGCGCTGACCGATTGCGCCGCGGAGACTATAAACTGAGCTTGTCTATTAAAAAAAAACAAAAAAACGGATGGTAATTTATTCTATTCCATTTGACGACTTATGTGCAGTTTGGACCTCTAATAAGGGGGCGAGTGTAGATTGAACATTGTTTTGGTTGGTCAATTCAATTTGTGAGATTTATGACCTTATAGTTCATCTACCGACGAGAGACATCGAAAGGTATTGGCTCTCTTCGGGGAATTTTAAATTTTATGGAATGTCTTCCTAGTTTACGTGGAAGTTTCTTTGTGTTGATTGTTTGGGAGGTTACTACCACGGAGTAACGCTCTCGGTTAACGCTGGGAATAATGAATGCGTTCATCTCCTAGATGCGTTTCAAATCTCATTTTCAAGTCTCGCATACTACGGCTGTTTTGTTTCGGACTCCACTGAATTTTTTTCAGTTTCGACTACAGTTTTCAGATTCATCTTCAGTTGTTTTATTCCATAACGTCGTTCCTATTCTCCTCAACGTCGTTTCTTGTACATTTCTAAGGTTTTACCCTGCTCTTTTGTAGAGCGTATATGTACAATAAATTGAACTGATTTGTATGATTTTGGGAAAATCACTACGCCGTTTCTCAAGCAACGCCCTTGCGCGTTTCGCATTACGTCGTTCCTGTTACACTTCGTTGACGTTCCTTTACGCCGTCACGTGGTCCTCTTACTCCTGTACGGTTTTCTCATACATCTATTAGATGTTCCCGTACGCCATAACGCCGTTCACCACGTCGTTCTTTTATACCTCCTTATCAGGGTCGTCAAGTTCGACAATTCCGGTCTCCATTTCTGGATCTTTTTCTTCTTTGTCATAGAGACTTCGACGTTTGTTCGCCTGCACGTCTCTCGATGTCGGTGTTTTTCTAATAAGACGATTTGGCGATGCGTCTTCTTTATCGCTGGGTTGACCCCATCGCTTTGCGAGATGCATATCTTTTTATACCAATTCATTCTCGTTTTTCGGCGTTTCTCCTACGATTCACCATCGTCGGTCGTCGATTTCGTGTGACAAGTCTTTACGTTCAGAGTCAACATCGCTCTTGTATTGCTTTTATAATCTTGGCTTTGTTTCTCCATCTCGGGGCGTTCACATCGAGGTTTACTTGCGGTGGTGCCCCTAGTGGTTCGATCACGGGAAGTTTTCAACTCTGTTATTCAAGCTCAACGTTTGTACTCCATTCCTGCGTTATCAGACTTTGTACATGGTCTTGAAGACGACCTGCTGTTATGCCCTGTTCGAGCCATTCGCCATTATCTCACTCGTACCGATCCCGGTCGGGGCTCTCGTCGTCTATTATTCTTATCCCTTCACCCGTCTGCAGTGCGTGACATTACTAAGAATACCATTGCTTCGTGGTTGAAGAAGACCATAAAGTGGTCATATCAATTGGCCATTGACGCTCCCCCACTACTATCTACTGCTTCTTCTCATGAAATTCGAGCCATCGCTACGTCATGGCCTTTATGGAAGAACTTGTCCCTCCATGACATTGTCCAGTCCTGTGCTTGGACGACAAACTCCACGTTCACGAACTTCTATCTGAGAGACATGTCAGTGCAATCAGATAGAGTGACCACGCTTGGGCCGCTGGTGGCTGCCCAGCACGTGGTCAAGTAACTTTTCAAAAAGAGGGGGGAGGGGCGGCATTTTGTATCATCGCAGCAAGTCAGCCAGCTTGCTGTATCATCTCATCTCATCTCTCAGTCATATATGTCCACATACTACAAATGAAGAGTGATCACCTAAGGAAGAAGTAATTGGTCAGCCTGCCAGCCACTGACTCTCAAGTCATCAATCAAGGCCTGACACATTGGTGAGTTTAATCTTTGCTTTTACTGCAGACTTGCGTGTGTCATTTCAGAATGAAATTTTGACTTTCTTCCAGATCATCTCAGCTGAGTCACCTGCGGTCAACTCACAAGTTCAACGTACGAAGAACTGACACTTTTGTGAGTAATAATATTTCTTTCAGATCTCCAGTGTCAGGAACAGGGTAAAGTACAGAGAGTTGAGAAAGACGTAGAGTAGACTCGGGGCAAACGCTGTCAACTCACTAAAGTACACAGAGTTGACATAAGACGAATTGTGGACTGAGGGTGGTGTTAGTTGGTCACTTTGTATGCTACGCAGGCGATTCTTATACACTGCCGATTCATACATTTCTTGCCTGCGCATTCCTCACTGATGCTCCTTTGCCTGGGTCACTGCGTTGTTGGTAATATTGTGCTCCACACCCACCATGAGAGAGTGGACATCGGTGGTATGTCTCGTCGGCGCTCTAATGCCCGTCCGTATTCATACACGGCTTACCTGCGAACACTCATTGCTGCGTCTATGCCAGAGTCCCTTCGTTGTCGGTAAGGTGGTGCTCCACGCCCAAGATCACAGCTACATGGACAAATACATCCAAAAGATAAGTAACTACTTTCTTGTCTCCATGACTACCCATTGCGTTACATACCAGGGTTTTCTTGTTGAGTAGTATTGTGTCTGATTCGTGATCTTCTCAGCGGATATTCAGCCTGCCATTGCCACTATAACAAGGCCGAGGTTCCCACCTCCATATGTTGGTAGTGAGGTACTCAGCAAAGCAGGTGTAGGTTTGGGCCATAAATATTAAACATTTATAAACAATGTTACTATTTATAACCAAACCAAACCTGCTTTGCTTTGATGGCCCTCCCATCCTTCCCCTCACTCCGCGGCCTTGTTCACCATAGGTCTCGGTTTATAACGAGGAGAAAAGAGGAATTGGATGCTGTGGGCAGGCCTTATATATCCTATCCGAGCTGAGAGCTCCCCAAAGGGGGATAACTCCCCGGGGAGATAACTCTCCAGGGGAGATAACTTTTGGTTTAAACTCTCGTTTAACGTTTGTATTGTATAATTCCTGGCGGAGATTAGGCACACACACACACACAGCAAAGCAGGTTTGGTTTGGTTATAAATAGTAACATTGTTTATAAATGTTTAATTTTCAAACTGAAGCGAATCCCCTATTTGCCCCTTTTCCCATACAGCGAACCTCCTGATGTGCCCCTTTGGAGTGAAGGCGAACCACCTCTCAGTAAATCCTGGCTACGGCTCTGCTATCGCAATGTTGAAGAACCACCAGAATAATCCGTGCATATGCAACGATATTGTGGTACCAATTTGGATTATGAGTGATCCGTTTTACCGAGTACTTTGTCTGAAGTCTGGTAACTGACCAGATTATAGGGACGACGGGACTGGGAGAGAATATTCAGATTTTCTCAACAATTCAATTCTGGCTGAGTTGCAAATGTAAAAGGTTCTCATCAACGGACAGCGAAAAAAATTAATCTTTCAAACTGTCAGATTCCATCTCCAAATGTTATTATCTTGTGCGGCCGTTCGTACCTATGTGTAATTAAGTGGACTGCATTGTGCTGACCTAATGGTTAGAGCGACGGCCTGGGTTCAATCCCAGGTCGGGTCACACCAAAGACTTGAGAAATGGAACTTGTTGCTTTCTCGCTTACGCTCAACAATAAGAGGGTAGAACAAGGACTGGTTCGCTCGGTATCAGCATAATGTGACCGGCTGGAGTGTCATGTCTGCCCACGGCATGGTATTTCAGCGGGACAGCACCATAAAATAGCGGCATTAGATCTTCTCTGTTATAAGCCAGGTATCCCTTCCCAGTCGTGATATAGCTGAAAAATGTTGAAAGCGACGTTAACAGACCTCTGGGGTCTCATTCAGATGCGATAAATCTGTTTGAACAATTCTTGGTTATCCCACCTGATTCGCACATTGCTGCCCCTAAATAAGACCCCAGATGCCCTTTTACTAATCAAATTGACGTGACACCCGGTTACGTAACATCCGGATCACAGGTCACATCCGGGTCAAGAGGTCAGAGGTCACTTCCGGTCACGTGATGGCCCAGAAAAAGTCATCTACCCCTACATAAGACCCCAGTGAGAGAAGGGAAATCCATTCCTGGTCCTAGCTGGAGTCGAACCCGTACTACGTGCCCCAGAAGCGGGCGCGTTATTCACTGCACCACGAGTCATCTCATACTAGGCAAGGTTGAAAATACCTCAAAATACCTACCAGAGGGCAGATCTATATACGGCTATGGTGTAGACCCATTCCGGCGCAGTGGACATTGTTTAACCTAATGGGAAACCCACTCATGGACATTTGCGGTATGGGGTGTGCCCCTTGTTGACTTTAACTCGCGCTGTAGAACACGATGAGTGGGGGGGGGGGGGGTCTCGAGGCCATGCGTTGAATTTGTTGATGAGGCATGCGCACTGGGCAAGTAGCGCTGGGGTGGACTTATTGGGGTTTAGGTGGATCCCTAGTGATCCTATTGTGTCTTTGTGAGGTGTCAGGGTGAAACATTCTTGGGGACTGGACTAGTATGTCGTCCGTTTTTAATATTCTACGCATGCGCAGACAGGGAATTGTGGGAAAAAGGCATTGGAAGGGACGTTCTGGGGTCGAGGTGAACCATCCGTGGTCCGAATGGGTGGTGCGAGGTATCAGTGTGAAGCTCTCGTGGGGGAGCGTCAAACTAGCTGGGTTTGGGGTGGTAATATCGTCTATCTGGGCATGCGAAGTAGAAAAAAAGGAATAGGAGTGGACGTTTTGAGGCCGAGATGTACCCATAATGGTCCGATTGTCCCGTGTGAGGTCTTATTTTGAAGTTCTCTTGGGATAGCGTCGGGCAGGACTAGATTCTTGTCCGGTTTTATCCTTCTGCGCATGCGCGGTCTGGTTGTAGTAAGTAAAGTGTTCACTCGTGGGGGTATATTTGAGCGATTGGGGACCATATTTGGTTCGAATACGTCGTGTGAGGTGTCATCTTTAAGCTCCCGTGATGTAGACCACGGCTTGATGGGTGTCCGCGTCATCTGTGACGTCATCAGTACGAGTAGTAGCGAAACCGGTCATTTTGGGATGCAATGGAGTGCGTTTGGAGGAGATAAGGCCATTTTTCCATCCGTCTACATGATAGAGTTACCAGCGTGTGAGTGCGTCATCAGTACGGAGTAGTAGCGAAACCGGTCATTTTGGGGTGCAATGGAGTGCGTTTGGAGGAGGTAAGGCCATTTTTCCATCCGTCTACATGATAGATTTACCAGCGTGTGAGTGTGTGTATGCGTGTGTGTGCGTGTTTGTTTGTGCGTGCGCGCGCGCGTATGTGTGAACATTGCGCTTTGTTAGCCGTTTCTCTTTCGGAAGACATGGAGGCTCTGAAAAGCCGTTCTTTTCCGTCGCTGTAAGACAGAAATGTTTTTGCCACAGCGTCAATGGAGCAAAGACCATTGTGAGGCCAACGATCTGTCGCTGGTTCCGGTGTGTGTGAGCGCTCTTGGTCCATATCCCGAGCATCAATGATGGCTCTCATTGTCCAGTATTGATGTGTGATAGCACATCTCTCCATCGAGTCGACTCTGTCTAGGACCGCTTCTGTGAACTCTTCCAAGATCTGGCGTCACCTCTCGTTGTCGTCGCCATCTGCAAACATGTACCGAACCAATGCTCGGTAACCCGTGATTGAATTAACCGCAGTCGCATGCTGTAAAATGCGAGTCGCACAGGAATGAGTCTGCGTCATGCCTCTGCAACAGAAGGAAAGGGGATGTGGGGTCCAGAGGGACGTATTTGATAAACGATGTCACACATGCGCAGGCCGGGTGGACGTTTTGAGGTCGAGATGGTCCCATATTTGCCCGATTGGCCCGTGGGAGGTCTTTGCAGTTCTCTTAGGGTAGCGTCGGATTGGACTGGAACCTAGTCTAGTTTCATCATTCTGTGCATGCGCAGTCTGGCCGTAGTAAGTAAAGTGGTCATTCTTGAGGGGCGTGGGTGTATATTTGAGCGATTGAGGGACATCCGTGGTCCGAATGCGTCGTGTGAGGTGTCATCTTGAAACGTTCGTGGTGTAGACCACAGCTTAAGGGATGTCCTCGTCATCTGTGACGTCATCAGTACGAGTAGTAGCGAAAGCGGCCATTGTAGGAGTGCAATGGAGTGCGTTTGAAGGAGATAAGAGACTTTTTCCATTCGGCTACCTTGTAGAGTTACCTGTATGTGCGTGCGAGTGCCTGTATGCGTGTGTGGTGATGGTGATGGTGATGTGTGGTGGTGGCAGTGATGGTATGGTCGTGTGTGGTGGTGTGTGGTGATGGTGGTAGTGGTGATGGATGGTGGTGGTGGTGGTAGTAGCAGTGTGCGGTGGTGATCGCCGTGGTTGTGGTGGTGTCTGTACATATAGGGATTAACACGTCCCTCATCAGTCCATATGTATTAGTCGACTAATCAACATGTTGTGTACGTGTACGTTCTGTCAGAGAACCTTCTCTCATCGCGATAGTATGCTCAGACACGTTCAATGCAAACACAACAAAGAGATACCATCGAGTCCCGCTATAGGTCCACCAAGTGGGGTAGAGCATCCCTATACGATGACAGTGAGCGGACCTACGGGATGTGGAAAGACGTCCTGGGTGATGAAGTTCTTAGAAGCAAGTGTGGCAACCCCAGCTCCGACACGCGCTGTATGGTGTTATGGCCAATGGCAGCACGCGTGCGAGAATACAGAATGTGAGCTTCATCCTAGGAATTTCTCACGACATAGACGAGCCGTATTACTTCGATTCCGAGCAGACCAACGTTGTAGTGCTAGATGACCTGATGAGCGCGGCCAATGACAATTCGAAAATTGCGGACCTATTCACCAAACGGTCCTATTATCGCAATCTGTCCGTCATCTTTTTGATCCAGAATCTCTTTCCTCAAGGGGAGGCGTCCAGAGATATGGCCTTCAACTGCCAATACTTTGTGTTGTTCTCCAATCCCATCGACAGATCACAAATCCGTGTGCTTGATAGTCGAATTTATTCTCAGAACATCGACCATTTCATGCAGACGTTTCAAGGTGCGACAAGTCGTCCGTACGGCTACCTGTTTGTAGACTTAAAAGCTCCTACCCCCGAAGATCGCCGGTTGACGACCTACCTGTTACCTGTCGTGGGGTCACCACAGCCTCATATACCTCTACACCATCCACCGAGTCCACACATGGTAGCACCCGTCCAGCAGCAGCAACCCGCCCCTATGCATCGGGCCCCTTCATACCATTAGTCCCGGAATATCACCAACCGTGAAGGGCAAATGAACACAACGTGATGTCGAGGCTATGGAAGGATTTGTTTGAAGGAAGTATGGACGTCGAGATGGGCGAGATGTTGGGGGGAGGGGGGGGGTTACGGAAAACAAGTTTCACCACAAAGGGTAGTCGAAAGAGGAAGCCACAATTTTAACCCATAACACATTAGCACCCAGACTAAGACGGGCTTTACGTCAGCAATATGCCCATCTCGTGACCCATATAAAATTGTTGGACAAGGACCCGGTCCATATGGAAACCGAAAGAACAGCGTCGATGTTGAAAACCTAGGGCATGAACTGGAAAGCGGCGTATGACATAGCAGTAGCACAAAAGAAGCATTTGTTTTAAGGCATCATTAAGACCAAAAGCGTCCCACAAAAAATAGCCCTCACGGCACCATCTTCCTCATTTCACCATCACCACTACAGTATCCGTTGCCTGATGTAAACTTTGAACCCGACAAATGGGATATTCTAGCCGAAGCGCTACGTCGAGCCAACGTTCAAGTCAATGCTATAATTGATACAGCTCAAGGTGGGCTCACCGAGACCGCTCAGCATCAACGCATGCGTCGTCATCTTATCACGCTCATGGACCACATCCAATGGGTGACACGGGTATGTCATCTGCTGCGTAAGAAACAGATAGTACCCAAAGAGGATACCAACATAACTACCCGTGTCCAGAGTATTCTGACCCTGCATGAGGCATTTCAAATCTTTATGGAGACGCAGCTGGAGACGGGAAATTGTGTTCTTCAATCTCTAACACTATGATGTCCATCCATGGACGATCGACAATTAATAAGGCGTTGGGATATGACGTTAAGGTGTTGAGACGGGTGTTAACGCGTAACGACGGGCGTTGACGGGCGTCACTGCATTTCGATGAATTAGTGTCAATTCCGTGGAATATGTATGGGATATCTTCTGAGCTATTTCATCAGGGCGTTAAGCTTGGCTTATTGTCCACGAAAGCAAGCGTATCGTAAAGACGTGCACAGTTGACGTTCCATTCAGCAGACATTCTAAAACAATGTTCACGTGTACGACTTGCTTGGAGCCTATTCATCGCCTGGACAGTTTACGTCGTCACACACGTGCACGCCGTGAAGTACCCACACATACATGTGCAGAGTGTGATATAGTCTTTAATCATCCCAGTCAATTGAGACGTCACCAATGTGCCATGCACGGATCACGCTCGTCACTCTAGAGACCGGATATTTCAATTCTCATGGAAATGCATCCTCGAATGGAAGAACCCATGGAGGTCGATCCGCCTCCCCGAATTGAAAAGCCGATGGAGATTGATTTCAGTGTCGAGGAGCTCTTCCATCTTCATTCCCTGCCTACCAATGGGAGAAGTAAGAGCTTATCCTGGTTTGCCCGAAGACGGCTAGGACAAACGAACCAGAGCGGACATGGCCGAAAATTAAACTTTCTGAAGTGGCGGCTTCTAATTGGACAAGAGCCTACGAGAATTGTAAACAGCGTGGGTATGATGTCCCAGTGGGGACAATAAAATGATTGACCTGTCATCTTTGTTGTTGTTCTGTCATCTGTCTACATCATGGCGTCAAGTCTTTATACTAGGACGTTAAGGCGTTCAGACGTTAAGGCGTAACGACGGGCATTGACGTGCGTTACTGTATTTCGGTGAATTAGTGGCAATTCCATGGGATTTGTATGAGATATCTTCTGAGCTATTTCACCACTGCGTTGAAGCGTTAATCTGGGCTTTGGCGGGCGTTAATCTATAAAAGCAAGCGTATCCCCAAAACCTGGACAGTCGACGTTAAACCATCAACATGACTTCTACTTGCTCTGAGTGCGTAACGCATGTTCAGCAGACGTTACGATATGATGCAACACGAGAAAAATATACATGGGATTGAAGATTCCGAGGAGCCCACTGAGGAGGCAGATACCGAAACAGAAACTGCTGAGAGTCTGTTTACTGATACTGAGAGCTTGACCTCAGATAGTCAGCCTACGTCCCAGGCAAGTGAGGATGAACCTACCTTTAGGGATCGTATTGTGCATGAAGCTATTAATACCCATGCTGCGGTAATCGAAGACGCCGGACAGGATAACTAACAACAGGCGTACATCCAAATGCGCCCGAAGATCAGGAAAACAGCCATGGCCATCTATGAACGGTATAGCCTGCTGCTCTTGGAATGAAAGGCGACCCCACGCGCTTCACTTGGAGGAGGATATGGGTCGTTAAGGCGTTCGGATAGGGCGTTAAGGCTTTACGATAGGCGCTAAGGCATTACGGTCTAAAGATAGGGCGTTAATGCGTTACTATAAAACTGTCCGCAAAGGTCATAGGGCACACCAGGGTACGGATGCACCAGGTATGTGTGTGTGTGCGCCTGCATACGATAACGTCATTTCCGAGCAGCGCAGGGGTCAAAGGTTACTTCCCGACTATAGGAACACTTGTGAACGTGTAGATCTTTCTTCCTCTCATCTGTCTGTATCATGGCACACGGCGACACACGCACACACACCTACACACAGACGTATACACACACACACGCTGCATACACACACACACACACACACACACGCATACACACACGCATACACACACAGACGCATACACACACACACGCGCACACACGCACATGCACGCACACACACGCATACACACACACACGCGCACACACGCACATGCACGCACACAGACACACAAACACACATACACACAGACGCATACACACACACACACACGCATACCCTGACACGACTACTCGTACTGATGACGTCACCAATGACGTCATAGATGACGTAAACATCCCTCAAATCGTGGTCTCCACCACGGGAACTACAAGATGACACCCCACACGACGCATTCGGACCAAGGATGATCCCTCTCTACACCAAATCCGAGCTCTGACAGTAAACATGGAAAAACATGACAGCAAACATGGAAAAACCCGGATGTAAGATGAGGACGCGGATGTAAAACGATGACGTCACTTCCGAGCTCTGCGCTCCACACGCTTTGAGCTCCAAGAGCATCGATCCAAGAGCTCTGCCACACGGGAGCTTCCACCACCACCGGGCGTTGGGGCGCCACCTGTCTTGTGACAACTTCCGGTTCCGGTCACGTGTCAGTAAACAGGGAAAACCCGGATGTAAGAAGAGGACCCGGATGTAAAACCACAGTACCCGGGTGGAAGACAGAGGAACGACGGGGAAACCAACTGGCCAACTGCGCATGCGCAGATTGACACCCCACACGACGCATTCGGACCACGGATGATCCCTCTCTACACCAAATCCGAGCTCTGACAGTAAACATGGAAAAACATGACAGCAAACATGGAAAAACCCGGATGTAAGATGAGGACGCGGATGTAAAACGATGACGTCACTTCCGAGCTCTGCGCTCCACACGCTTTGAGCTCCAAGAGCATCGATCCAAGAGCTCTGCCACACAGGAGCTTCCACCACCACCGGGCGTTGGGGCGCCACCTGTCTTGTGACAACTTCCGGTTCCGGTCACGTGTCAGTAAACAGGGAAAACTCGGATGTAAGAAGAGGACCCGGATGTAAAACCACAGTACCCGGGTGGAAGACGGAGGAACGACGGGGAAACCCACTGGCCAACTGCGCATGCGCAGACTGACACCCCACACGACGCATTCGGACCACGGATGATCCCTCTCTACACCAAATCCGAGCTCTGACAGTAAACATGGAAAAACATGACAGCAAACATGGAAAAACCCGGATGTAAGATGAGGACGCGGATGTAAAACGATGACGTCACTTCCGAGCTCTGCGCTCCACACGCTTTGAGCTCCAAGAGCATCGATCCAAGAGCTCTGCCACACAGGAGCTTCCACCACCACCGGGCGTTGGGGCGCCACCTGTCTTGTGACAACTTCCGGTTCCGGTCACGTGTCAGTAAACAGGGAAAACCCGGATGTAAGAGGAGGACCCGGATGTAAAACCACAGTACCCGGGTGGAAGACGGAGGAACGACGGGGAAGCCCACTGGCCAACTGCGCATGCGCAGTTTGACGCGACTTCCAATGAAAACAAGCCAGTCTGACTCACGACAGCTTCACACTGATACTCCACACGATCTATTCGGACCACTATCCGTATGGAAGACGGAGGAACGAGGGAAAATCTCACTGGCCAATTGCGCATGCGCCGATTGGCGCGAGTTCCGATGAAAACAAGCCAGTCTGACCCACGAGAGCTTCACACTGATACCCCACAACGTCCATTCGGACCAATAGTGTTCCATCTCTACACCAAATACCTTCCTTCACTGCCCCAAAATGCCCACTTTGGCTACTACTCCTACTGATGAAGTCACCGATGACGTCACAGATGATATGAACATCCCTCAAATCGGGGCCTATACCCCAAGAGCTACAACATGACATCTCCCACGACGCATTCGGACCAAGGATGGCTCCTCTCTACCCCAAACACACCTCCACACACTCCCCAAAACGCCCACTTTGGCTACTACTCCTAGTGATGACGTCACCGATGACGTCACAGATGATATGAACATCCCTCAAATCGGAGTCTTCACCTCGAGAGCTACATCATGACACCCCACACGACGCATTCGGACCAAGGATGGTCCATATCTACCCCAAATACCTTCCTTCACTGCCCCAAAATGCCCACTTTGGCTACTACTCCTACTGATGACTTCACCAATGACGTCACAGATGACGTGAACATCTCTCAAATCGGAGTCTACACCCCGAGAGCTACAACATGACACCTCCCACGACGCATTCGGACCAAGGATGGTCCATCTCTACCCCAAATACCTTCCTTCACTGCCCCAAAATGTCCACTTTCGCTACTACTCGTACTGATGACGTCACCGATGACGTCACAGATGATATGGACAGCCCTCAAATCGGGGTCTATTCCCCGAGAGCTACAAAATGACACCTCCCAGGACGCATTCCGACCAAGGATGTTTCATCTCTACCCCAAACACACCTCCACGAACTCCCAAAATGGCCACTTTACTTACTACACCCAACTGCGCATGCGCAGATTGACGGGACTTGCACTAAAAAACACGCCATTCTGACTCTACTCCACACGAGCTTCACTTTGACACCTTCCATGACCCATAGTGGTCCATCTCTACCCCAAACACACCCCTACATACCCCCCAAAATGCCTGCTTTCTATACTACGGCTAGACTGCGCATGCGCAGACTATTGAAAACGGGCGAACCATTAGTCCAGTCAGATGCGCCTTCACGAGAGCTTCAAAATAACACCTCATACGACACCATAGGATCATTAGGGGCTCACCTAGACCCCAAAACGTCCACCCAGTATGAACCTATACCCCCATAGCCATGCAATATAGGCCTATGTGCCTACCCAGACCTCCGTGACTTTTTCCAAAAATTTCACCGATTTCACCGCTCCGGGACCCTTCCCATCGTGTTCTAAATGACGAGACATGAAAAACAAATCCAAACAACCCATATCACAATGAACGTGCGTGAATTTCCAGGATGTACCTATACCCCCCATAGCCAGCCTATGTGGCTATATACAGACCTCGGTGACTTTTTCCAAAAATTTCACCGCTTCGCTCCGGGACCCTTTCCATCGTGTTCTAAATGACGAGACGTGAAAAACAAATCCAAACAACCCATATCACAATGAACGTGTGTGAATTTCCCAGGTTGGACCTATATCCCCCATAGCCAGCCTATGGAGCTATATACAGACCTCGGTGACTTTTTCCAAAAAAATTACCGATTCGCTCCGGGACCCTTCCCATCGTGTTCTAAATGACGAGACGTGAAAAACAAATCCAAACAACCCATATCACAATGAACGTGTGTGAATTTCCCAGGTTGGACCTATACCCCAATAGCCAGTATGGAGCTATATACAGACCTCGGTGACCTTTCCCCAAAATTTCACCGATTCGCTCCGGGACCCTTCCCATTGTGATTTTCTTGGCGAGACGAGAAAAACGAGACCCCACAACCCATAGTAAAGCCCACAAAAAAATTTGACCACCCCTCCCCCCATATAGCCAGTATGAACTATATGAACCTATATACAGACCTACCCGGTACTTTTCTAAAAATTTCACCGTTTCGCTTCGAAACCCTTCCCATTGTGATTTTCTTGGCGAGGCGATAAAAACGAGACCCCACAACCGATAGTAAAGCCCACAAAAAATTTGACCACCCCTCTCCCATATAGCCAGTATGGAGCTATACCCATGTCGGCATTTCCCCGTATATTGTATATTGTACGAGTCCGTATTCCGCATTTTATTGATTTATTTTATTTATTTATTTCTGTGAAAACACCCGATTGACTGGATAGGCAGGCCCCGATAAGCCCGGGGGACCGATATTAGCCATTTGCAATAGAGTCGATAGGAATATATTCTAGGGTAAAGTCCGTGTTCCGTATTTTATATCTGGAGACATTTTACATGCACCCACTGGAGGGCAGCACCATCGATGCCAAAGGGGAATCCCCTTTTTGTTTGTTTATTTTTTGCGGAGATATACTGGACAATAAACGCTCGACCCTCGGGTCGCACGGATGCTAGACTCGTCCTAATAACATCGTCCAACACCTATAGATTATGTTTATTACTATAAGTTCCATGGTTTCAGGTATTTTTTCGACCCTCCCCGCTCCAAGGTCACGCCCGATCGAGTCGAGGAGCTCTCTCGTGGCACCAAGAGTTATCTCCCTGGAAAAAGCTACTTTAGCCGTGTTTTATATACTACTAATGGTCCCTCAATCGCTCAAATATACCCCCCACGCCCCTTAATAATGACCACTTTACTCACTACAGCCAGACTGCGGATGCGCAGAAGGATAAAAACGGACTATGCCCAGTTGGTTGCCCAGTTGGAAGAACCCTCATAAATATATATATTTGCCTATTAGGGCAACATTTATATACACGTATTCACGGTATTCATGCCCCCCTCCCCCTAGTAAGAGGTGGGCATGTATAGAGATTGCTTTTTTCGTATGTCCGTGTGTCCGAATGTTCGTGGGAGCGTCCCACCCGACTGGTCCGGGCCATATCTCGGTTACTATATAAGATAAAACTGTGAAATTTTGAGGATACATTATTTATATCATGCAGATGAATACTGTCATGTTTTTTCCACAAGTGGCCCCAGGGTCCCCCGGGGTCAAGGCCTCAATGCCCCTAATTACCCTACCCCCTCAGGTTCAAAAGTGGTATGTCACTAGTATGGTCCAGTACAGCGTATCACGTTGGACACACTGGTTCTCTTCAGATCACAGAAGTTAAGCAACGTCGAGCTCGGTCAATACTTGAATGGATGACCGGGTGCTGTCCTGACTGGGCTGATTAGTGTCCAGGATGATAGAAACTGTGGACACACTCGTGTTCTGGCATATGTAGGCACCGTCGTGATATGACTGAACAATTTTGAAAACGACGTTAAATTATATTCACTCACTCACTCACTAGACCCTTAATGCATTCTGTACTGGAACACGACATTCACTATACATTACACAGGGCTGTTTATCTGTTTGTTGCTTAATTATACTATTCCTACAAATATTAGAGACACGAGAAAATGAGTAACGTAAAAATCCGAAAGTTATGTTTTCATGTGGAGTTGAGCCTGTGAATCTGTTCTACTTTAGAATGCGATCTCTCTAGCATCCCTATATATCCCTTACACAGAATGACTCAGCACAAGGCTCTGATCAATGACTCAGCACAAGGCTCTGATCAATGACTCAGCACAAGGCTCTGATCAATGAAATCAAAACATGGTAGTAGATTTTCAGAAGAATTCTCCACAATAAATCTTGCTGCATCGATTGTTTATGCATCTTCGTGAGAGTGGATGGCATTGATCCAACGATTTCTTCTTCATTACTCGGAAAATGAACTTTCTGAGCCTGTTCTAGGAAAGAACATGTAGTAGTTACCAGTAGAGTAAAACCAGTGGAGAATAGTCATATATTACACGTAGTACTCAACTGCTCTGATTTGTGTTCGCGCTGTTATTCTAGGCTTTGTCATTTTAAACTAAAATGTTGGTATCCAAAGTACCTCTTCCACAGTAGGAGTATATTACAATCTCTCTTGGTTGGGGAATGGTTTTGAGGCGCGCTGAAATAAATATAGTTTGCACAGGCCATATTGCAACAAGGGTGCCTAGGGAAGATTTCATGTAGAGTCATATGGTTAGTCGCCAGACGCCGTCAATTGTCCACACTTCTTTGTATATCGCCCCAATCCACGTGCTCATCTTTGTTTTCCTTTTATCATTTCTTATCCTTCTTCATTTGGATTTGTATATATTGTTCCACTCCATGACAATGTGATGTGGCTTACTCTCGTGTTCTTGCTTCATACCCTCTCCCATTTATAGCTTGACAAGTGGTATATCTTACCGAGTTTTTTTTCGGTTTTTTTTTATTCGTTTCGATGATCCTCATAAGCTGATGCATATAGCAATATTTCGACATCAAAAGTCCCATTCCATGTTTTGACAATTCACTATAATGCCATAATAGCATTATTATCTTTGACTTACAAAAACATACCCTCGATGATATACATAATATGGGGTACAATGACCATACAACGGGAGTAGTAGAGTAAGGTGATTTCGAGCCAGGTTTTCCAGGGAGGTAACTCTTGGTGCCCCTTTTCCAGGTTAAAGGTTTTGGGGACATTTTTAATTTGTATCTTGGGGAGATGACGGGGAGTTCCGCCAGGTGGCGCCACCAGCTCAAGGTCACGTGGAGGTCAAAAGTAGTTCCGGCAACCTTTAACCTTTGTATTCTTCCGCGGTCTGGTGGTGATGCGGACAGAAAGTAGTCCCATGTCAACCAAGTGACTTCCAATGTTAATGTATACGGGGAATGCCTAAAAAGAGTATGGGAATAGACGTTTTGTGACCGGGGTGGGTCCCTAGTGGACCGAATGGGTCGAGTGAGGTGTCAAAGTGAAGCGCTCCTCGAGGGCCATTCAGTCATGGGTGGGTGCATGTAAAATTAGGATTTTTTCCCGAAAATATAAAAAGCGAAACACGGACTTTACCCCTAAAATAGGGGAAAACACCTATCAACCCTAGCCAAAAGGGCTAGTATCGGTCGCCGGGCTTATTGGGACCTGCCTATCAAGTCAATGGGGTGGGTGCATGTAAAATTAGGATTTTTCTCCGAAAATATAAAAAGCGGAACACGGACTGTACCCCAAAATAGGGGAAAACCCCTATTAGCTCTAGCCAAAAGGGATAATATCGGTCCCCGGGCTTATCGGGGCCTGCCTATCAAATCAATGGGGTGGGTGCATGTAAAATTAGAATTTTTTTCCGAAACTATAAAAAGCGGAACACGGACTTTACCCCTACAATAGGGGTCTGTATTATACAATATAAGGGAAAATGCCTGTATGGGGTATGGGGATGGTCAATTTTTTTCGTGGGCTTTACTATGGCTTGTGGGGTCTCGTTTTTCTCGTCTCGCCAAGAAAATGACAATGGGAGGGATCCCGGAGCGAATCGGTGAAATTTTTGGGAAAAGTCACCGAGGTCTGTATATAGGCTCATACTGGCTATATGGCGCGATGGGTGGTCAATTTTTTTTGTGGGTGTTACTATGGGTTGTGGGGTCTCGTTTTTCTCGTCTCGCCGAGAAAAACACAATGGGAGGGGTCCCGGAGCGAATCGGTAAAATTTTTGGGAAAAGTCACCGAGGTCTGTATATAGCCCCATGTAGTCCTATACTGGCTATATGGGGGTATAGGTTCAACCTGGGAAATTCACACACGTTCATTGTGATATGGGTTGTTTGGATTTGTTTTTCACGTCTCGTCATTTAGAACACGATGAGAAGGGGTTCGAAACGAAGCGGTGAAATTTTTGGAAAAAGTTCACCGAGGCCTGGGTAAGCCCATAGGCCTATACTGCATGGCTATGGGGGTATAGGCCCAGTCGGATGCTCCTCCGCAAGAGCTTCAAAACAAGACCTCATACGACACCATAGGATCATTAGGGCCTCACCTATGGTTCGTCCGTTTTCAATATTTTGCGCATGCGCAGTTTGGCCGTAGTATAGAAAGTAGGCATTTTGGGGGGTACGTGGGGTGTGTTTGGGGTAGAGATGGACCGCTATGGGTCTGAATGGGTCGTGGGAGGTATCAAAGTGAAGCTTGTGGGAGGTAGACTCAGAATGCTGTGTTTTTAAGTGCAAGTCTCGTCAATCGGCGCATGCGCAATTGTTTGTAGTAAGTAAAGTTGCCATTTTGGGGCAGTACAAGAAGGTATTTGGGGTAGAGATGGACCATCCTTGGTCCGAATGCGTCGTGGGAGGTGTCATGTTGTAGCTCTCGCGGTGTACATCCCGATTTGAGGCATGTCCGCAGCATCTGTGACGTCATTGGTGACGTCATGAGTACGAGTAGTAGCGAAAGTGGGCATTTTGGGGCAGTGAAGGATGGTATTTGGTTTAGAGATGGACCATCCTTGGTCCGAATGCGTCGTGGGAGGTGTCATGTTGTAGCTCTCGGGGTGTACACCCCGATTTGAGGCATGTCCGCAGCATCTGTGACGTCATTGGTGACGTCATCAGTACGAGTAGTAGCGAAAGCGGGTATTTTGGGGCAGTGAAGGATGGTATTTGGTGTAGAGATGGACCATCCTTGGTCCGAATGCGTCGTGGGAGGTGTCATGTTGTAGCTCTCGCGGTGTACATCCCGATTTGAGGCATGTCCGCAGCATCTGTGACGTCATTGGTGACGTCATCAGTACGAGTAGTAGCGAAAACGGGTATTTTGGGGCAGTAAAGGAAGGTATTTGGTGTAGAGATGGACCATCCTTGGTCCGAATGCGTCGTGTGAGGTGTCATCTTGTAGCAACGCCCGCCAACACCAAGCTCAATGCTTCAACGCCCTGGTGAAATAGCTCAGAAGCTCTGATTTTCTAGATATTCCATGGAATTGTCACTCATTCTTCGAAATGCAGTGACGTCCGTCGTTACGCCTTAACAGACTGGAGAGAGTACAACAACAACAACAACAAGGATGAGACATGAGAGAACAACAACAAGAAGAAGTTTTTTCATATAGTTTATTCTCCCCAATGTTACATCATACCCACGCTGGGGGAGCCGCGTTGTGTATATTTACAATTCAAGAAGACTCTTGTCCAATCAGAGGCCACCATTTGCATCTGTCATATTCGTTCCTGTCCGTTAGATGTATTCTTGTTCAATCAGAAGTCTCCATTTCAGAAAGTTCCATCTTCGGTCATGTTCGCTTTGAACCGTTTATTCTAATCATCGTCGGGCAGCCCAGGATACCGTTGAGGCAACATATCCTCAGATAGTTGTTTGTGCATTCTGAGTATCTATCAGTACATGGGTGAATACATTCACCCGATGGGAAGATTCCGTAATTTGGTCACGAAGAACGTAACATTGGTCACCCTCTCCACTGTCCACTTGGTGTTGGGGCGTTGTTGTTGGGCCCATTCCAAGGGATCCACGGTGTCCAGTTTCTCCAGCATTGTCTCTAGCGACGTCCGGTTAATGATGGTAAACGGTTGGTCAAATACCCGGATGTTACTGCTCGGGTAAAAATATCGGACTTGATCTGTCTCCTTATGCTGCAGTACATACCCAAACGCCAGATTTAATTTGAAGGACGTAGCTTGGTCATTGAAGATGGCTTCCACGTAGTTGCGTAGACGGGTGAGGTCAGTCAGTCGGAAATTGTAGATATCTTGAATAGGGCGATGACGGTGGATCATGGGCCAATGGCGCTGATAGATGTCACTCACTGGATGGGCGTCCTGTAAGAGATCGCTGGGAACATCCACCGCATCTTCCAGAAAATGTTCGTTGTTGTCAGGCGTATGACTGGGAACAGTAATGCTAGGGACCGGCTGGATATCTAGGCTCTTCTGAACTGTGGGTATAGGCGGGCTCTCCGTGATCGCATCACCAGTGGCATTCGTCTCCCCGGGCTCATCTTCACTAGGTCTGACCCTCATGGGTGCCTCTTTAGTGGAAAGTTGTCGCTCATACCGTGGTGATGGACTATGAATCAAACGTTGGTGCTGTCTTAACTGACTGGGTCGTTTGAAGAGTTGACCACAACCGTTACATTGTTTCGTCGCGCCCTCGTGGAATGAGCGCTCGTGGCGCAGTAAATGATCCTCCCGATTGAATGACCGTGCGCAGGTTGTACAAGTATACCGAGCATCGTTGTGGGTGGAGGCCTCGTGGCGTCGTAAATTATCTAGACGAGTAAATAGCTTCTGGCAAGTTGTGCAAGAGAACATATCGGCTGTGGATCTGGAAATGATGAATGCCGTAAAAATTCCCACTTTTATACGTTTTTCCGTGACATTCGTGTCTTTTCGGCAACCTCCGTGTCTCTTCGGTCACCTCCGTGTCTTTTCGGTGACGTCCGTGACTCTTCGGGCACCTCCATGTCTCTTCGGTAACCTCCGTGACATCTTCGGTCATCTCCGTGTCTCTTCGGTCACCTCCGTACCGTCAACGATCAGCATGTAGACATATAGAGTATGTACGGCATGTTATGGTATTCATCAGTGCATGAGTGACGCATTCAGCCGATGGGGGTGGTCGGTCAGCTTGGTAACGAAAAACGTAACATTGGTCACCCTCTCTACGACCCATTGTGTGTTGGGGCGTTGTTGTTGGGCCCATTCCAAGGGGTCCACGGTGTCCAGTTTCTCCAGCATCGCCTCTAGCGACGCCCGGTTAATGATGGTAAATGGTTGGTCAAATACCCGGATGTTACTGCTCGGGTAAAAATATCGGCCTTGGTCTGTATCCTTATGCTGTAGCACATAACCAAACGCCAGATTCAACTTGAAGGCCGTAGTTTGATCGTTGAAGATGGCTTCCACGTAGCTGCGTAGACGAGCGAGGTCGGTCAGTCGGAAATTGTAGATATCTTGAATAGGGCGATGACGGTAGAAACAGTGCCGGATCATGGGCCAATGGCGCCGATAGATGTCACTCATTGGATGGTCTTCGTGTAATAGATCGCTAGGAACATTTATGGGTTCGTCCACGAAGTGTACTTTGCCCTCCACGTCGTACAAAACCTGGCCCAAGGTCTTGTCGTCGGAATTTGACTGTTGAATTAGGGCGACATCATGATCGGCCCTCGTGCGATGGGTGGGAGTTCCCCCTGTCTCGATATTGGTGCCTCCGGGCTCTTCTACCTGCAAACGTGGCTGCGGAACAGGGTGTCGTGTGCGTTGGTGTCGTAGCAACTGACTGGTCAGTTTGAAAAGCCGACCACATTCTTCGCATGGACGCTTGGGTACTTCATGGCGTGCACGTGTGTGGCGCTGTAAATGATCCGGGCGCTGAAACGACAGTGTACATATCGTACAGTTATACCGGGCGGTTCCTTCGTGCTTGGTAGCCTCATGGCGGCGCAAGTCGTGCAGACGAGTGAATGATTTCGAGCACGTAGTACAAGTGAACATCTTGGTGGTTGACAGAGTGTCTGATGAAACGGCCAGGCCGCTTCCCTTTTATAGCACGCTAGCTGGTATCATGTTCGGGCACCTCCGTGTCTCTTCGGTGATCCCCGTGACATCTTCGGTGACCTCCGTGTCTCTTCGGGCACCTCCGTGACATCTTCGGTGACCTTCGTGACATCTTCGAGCACCTCCGTGGGCCATCTCCGTGTCTTTTCGGGAAGTGACCGAAGGGACACGGAAGTGAACGACTGTGGGAAAAACCCCACACACAGGTCAGTACATGTGCTATCATGTTCACACTCCGTCACCGAAAAGACACGGACTGAAGATGGCGGACCTCGCCCGGTGGTGGTGGTGGTGGTGGGAGCTCCCGTGTGGCAGAGCTCTTGGATCGGAGCTCTTGGAATCATGTGGAGCTCAGAGCTCGGAAGTGACATTTGCATATGACCGCTGTGAGGTCACTGCCGCTGCCGTTCACGTGACCGGAACTGACCTTTGACCCCGGCGCGCGCTAACAATACCCGATAAAATTGCGCGCCGGGGTCAAAGGTCAGTTCCGGTCACGTGAACGGGAGCGGCAGTGACCTCACAGAGGTCATATGCAAATGTCACTTCCGAGCTCTGAACTCCACACGCTTTGAGCTCCAAGAGCTCCGATCCAAGAGCTCTGCCACACGGGAGCTCCCACCACCGCCACCACCACCGGGCGAGGTCCGCCATCTTCAGTCCGTGTCTTTTCGGTGACGGAGTGTGCACATGATATCACATGTACTGACCTGTCTGTGGGGTTTTTCCCACAATGTCGTTCACTTCCGAGTCCCTTCGGTCACTTCCCGAAAAGACACGGAGGTGGCCGAAGAGACACGGAGGTGCCCGAAGATGTCACGGAGGTCACCGAAGATGTCACGGGGGTGCCCGAAGAGACACGGAGGTCACCGAAGATGTCACGGAGATCACCGAAGAGACACGGAGGTGCCCGAACATGATACCAGCTAGCGTGCTATAAAAGGGAAGCGGCCTTGCCGTTTCATCAGACACTCTGTCAATCACCAAGATGTTCACTTGTACTACGTGCTCGAAATCATTCACTCGTCTGCACGACTTGCGCCGTCATGAGGCTACCAAGCACGAAGGAACCGCCCGGTATAGCTGTACGATATGTACACTGTCGTTTCAGCGCCCGGATCATTTACAGCGCCACACACGTGCACGCCATGAAGTACCCAAGCGTCCATGCGAAGAATGTGGTCGGCTTTTCAAACTGACCAGTCAGTTGCTGCGACACCAACGCACACGACACCCTGTTCCGCAGCCACGTTTGCAGGTAGAAGGCACCAATATCGAGACAGGGGGAACTCCCACCCATCGCACGAGGGCCGATCATGATGTCGCCCTAATTCAACAGTCAAATTCCGACGACAAGACCTTGGGCCAGATTTTGTACGACGTGGAGGGCAAAGTACACTTCGTGGACGAACCCATAAATGTTCCTAGCGATCTGTAACACGAAGACCATCCAATGAGTGACATCTATCGGCGCCATTGGCCCATGATCCGGCACTGTTTCTACCGTCATCGCCCTATTCAAGATATCTACAATTTCCGACTGACCGACCTCGCCCGTCTACGCAGCTACGTGGAAGCCATCTTCAATGATCAAACTACGGCCTTCAAGTTGAATCTGGCGTTTGGTTATGTGCTACGGCATAAGGACACAGACCAAGGCCGATATTTTTACCCGAGCAGTAACATCCGGGTATTTGACCAACCGTTTACCATCATTAACCGGGCGTCGCTAGAGGCGATGCTGGAGAAACTGGACACTGTGGATCCCTTGGAATGGGCCCAACAACAACGCCCCAACACACAATGGGTCGTAGAGAGGGTGACCAATGTCACGTTTTTCGTTACCAAGCTGATCGACCACCCCCATCGACTGAATGCGTCACTCATGCACTGATGAATACCATAACATGCCGTACATACTCTATATGTCTACATGCTGATCATTGGCGGTACGGAGGTGACCGAAGAGACACGGAGATGACCGAAGATGTCACGGAGGTTACCGAAGAGACACGGAGGTGCCCGAAGAGTCACGGACGTCACCGAAAAGACACGGAGGTGACCGAAGAGACACGGAGGTTGCCGAAAAGACACGAATGTCACGGAAAAACGTATAAAAGTGGGAATTTTTACGGCATTCATCATTTGCAGATCCACAGCCGATATGTTCTCTTGCACAACTTGGCAGAAGCTGTTTAATCGTCTAGGTAATTTACAACGCCACGACGCCTCCACCCACAACGATGCTCGGTATAATTGTACAATCTGCGCACGGTCATTCAATCGGGAGGATCATTTACTGCGCCACGAACGCTTATTCCACGAGGGCGCGACGGAACAATGTAACGGTTGTGGTCAACTCTTCAAACGACCCAGTCAGTTAAGACAGCACCAACGTTTGATTCATAGTCCATCACCACGGTATGAGCGACAACTTTCCACTAAAGAGGCACCCATGAGGGTCAGACCTAGTGAAGATGAGCCCGGGGAGACGAATGCCACTGGTGATGCGATCACGGAGAGCCCGTCTATACCCACAGTTCAGAAGAGCCTAGATATCCAGCCGGTCCCTAGCATTACTGTTCCCAGTCATACGCCTGACAACAACGAACATTTTCTGGAAGGATGGATGTTCCCAGCGATCTCTTACAGGACGCCCATCCAGTGAGTGACATCTATCAGCGCCATTGGCCCATGATCCGGCACTGTTTCCACCGTCATCGCCCTATTCAAGATATCTACAATTTCCGACTGACTGACCTCACCCGTCTACGCAACTACGTGGAAGCCATCTTCAATGACCAAGCTACGTCCTTCAAATTAAATCTGGTGTTTGGTTATGTTCTGCAGCATAAGGAGACAGATCAAGTCCGATATTTTTACCCGAGCAGTAACATCCGGGTATTTGACAAATCGTTTACCATCATTAACCGGACGTCGCTACAGACGATGCTGGAGAAACTGGACACCGTGGATCCCTTGGAATGGGCCCAACAACAACGCCCCAACACCAAGTGGACAGTGGAGAGGGTGACCAATGTTACGTTCTTCGTGACCAAATTACGGAATCTTTCCATCGGGTGAATGTATTCAACCATGCACTGATAGATACTCAGAATGCACAAACAAATATCTGAGGATATGTTGCCTCAACGGTATCCTGGGCTGCCCGACGATGATTAGAATAAACGGTTCAAAGCGAACATGACCGAAGATGGAACTTTCTGAAATCGAGACTTCTGATTGGACAAGAATACATCTAACGGACAGGAACGAATATGACAGATGCAAATGGTGGCCTCTGATTGGACAAGAGTCTTTTTGAATTGTAAATATACCCAACGCGGCTCTCCCAGCGTGGATATGATGTAACATTGGGGAGAATAAACTATATGAAAAAACTTCTTGTTGTTGTTGTTCTCTCATGTCTCATCCTTGTTGTTGTTGTTGTACTCTCTCCGGTCTGTTAAGGCGTAACGACGGACGTCACTGCATTTCGAAGAATAAGTGACAATTCCATGGAATATCTAGAAAATCAGAGCTTCTGAGCTATTTCACCAGGGCGTTGAAGCATTGAGCTTGCTGTTGGCGGGCGTTGCTACAAGATGACACCTCACACGACGCATTCGGACCAAGGATGGTCCATCGCTACACCAAATACCTTCCTTTACTGCCCCAAAATACCCGCTTTCGCTACTACTCGTACTGATGACGTCACCAATGACGTCACAGATGCTGCGGACATGCCTCAAATCGGGTGTACACCCCGAGAGCTACAACATGACACCTCCCACGACGCATTCGGACCAAGGATGGTCCATCTCTACACCAAATACCATCCTTCACTGCCCCAAAATACCCGCTTTCGCTACTACTCGTACTGATGACGTCACCAATGACGTCACAGATGCTGCGAACATGCCCCAAATCGGGGTGTACACCCCGAGAGCTACAACATGACACCTCCCACGACGCATTCGGACCAAGGATGGTCCATCTCTACACCAAATACCATCCTTCACTGCCCCAAAATACCCACTTTCGCTACTACTCGTACTCATGACGTCACCAATGACGTCACGGATGCTACGGACATGCCTCAAATCGGGATGTACACCCCGAGAGCTACAACATGACACCTCCCACGACGCATTCGGACCAAGGATGGTCCATCTCTACCCCAAATACCTTCTTGTACTGCCCCAAAATGGCAACTTTACTTACTACAACCAACTGCGCATGCGCAGATTGACGAGACTTGCACTTAAAAACACAGCATTCTGACTCTACCTCCCACAAGCTTCACTTTGAAACCTGCCACGACCCATTCAGACCCATAGCGGTCCATCTCTACCCCAAACACACCCCACGTACCCCCCAAAATGCCTACTTTCTATACTACGGCCAAACTGCGCATGCGCAAAATATTGAAAACGGACGAACCATTAGTGCAGTCGGATGCTCCTCCACGAGAGCTTCAAAACAAGACCTCATACGACACCATAGGATCATTAGGGGCTCACCTAGACCCCAAAACGTCAACCCAGTATGGGCCTATACCCCCATGGCCATGCAGTATAGGCCTATGGGCTTACACAGGCCTCGGTGAACTTTTTCCAAAAATTTCACCGTTTCGTTTCGAAACCCTTCCCATCGTGTTCTAAATGACGAGACGTGAAAAACAAATCCAAACAACCCATTTCACAATGAACGTATGTGAATTTCCCAGGTTGAACCTATACCCCCATATATATATAGTATGGAGCTGTATGACCCAGTACTTTTCCAAAAATTTGACCGTTTCGCTTCGAAACCCTTCCCATCGTGTTCTAAATGACGACACATGAAAAACAAATCCAAACAACCCATATCACAATGAACGTGTGTGAATTTCCCATGTTGAACCTATACCCCCATATAGCCAGTATGGGACTATATGGGCTATATGGTACTTTTCCAAGAAGTTCACCGCTGCGCTCCGAGACCCTTCCCATCGTGTTCTAAACGACGAGACGTGAAAAACAAATTCAAACAACCCATATCACAATGAACGTGTGTGAATTTCCCAGGTTGAACCTATACCCCCATATAGCCAGTATAGGACTACATGGGGCTATATACAGACCTCGGTGACTTTTCTCAAAGATTTCACCGATTCGCTCCGGGACCCCTCCCATTGTGTTTTTCTCGGCGAGACGAGAAAAACGAGACCCCACAACCCATAGTAACACCCACAACAAATATTGACCACCCCTCCCCCCATATAGCCAGTATGAGCCTATATACAGACCTCGGTGACTTTTCCCAAAAATTTCACCGATTCGCTCCGGGACCCCTCCCATTGTGTTTTTGTCGGCGAGACGAGAAAAACGAGACCCCACAACCCATAGTAACACCCACAAAAAAAAATTGACCACCCCTGCCCCCATATAGCCAGTATGAGCCTATATACAGACCTCGGTGACTTTTCCCAAAAATTTCACCGATTCGCTCCGCGACCCTTCCCATTGTCATTTTCTTGGCGAGACGAGAAAAACGAGACCCCACAAGCTATAGTAAAGCCCACGAAAAAAATTGACCATCCCCATACCCCATACAGGCATTTTCCCTTATATTGTATAATACAGACCCCTATTGTAGGGGTAAAGTCCGTGTTCCGCTTTTTATAGTTTCGGAAAAAAATCCTAATTTTACATGCACCCACCCCATTGACTTGATAGGCAGGCCCCGATAAGCCCGGGGACCGATATTAGCCCTTTTGGCTAGAGCTGATAGGGGTTTTTCCCTATTTTGGGGTACAGTCCGTGTTCCGCTTTTTATATTTTCGGAAAAAAATCCTAATTTTACATGCACCCACCCTATTGACTTGATAGGCAGGCCCCGATAAGCCCGGGGAACGATATTAGCCCTTTTGGCTAGGGTTGATAGGGGTTTTCCCTTATTTTAGGGGTAAAGTCCGTGTTCCGCTTTTTATAGTTTGGGGAAACTAGGAAAGAACTGCTTTGATCGCCTGTTCCAAGGCCTCGATGAGTGGTAACCTCATGGTTGGTTTTTATAATGGTTCGGTGCCTGGGATCACCATTCATTTCACGCGATAGCAGATTATACATAATTCCTGCTGTTTTGCGCGGAAACTGGCTAGTGACGTCAAGTGAAGTCGGCTTCAGCTACTGACACATGTCAGCTCGATGCCAACTGTACAAATATCAGGATATAATCGAGCAAAACTCTGCCAATATCTTAGACGGGAGCTCTTGCCAGATAAGGGACCTAGAATTTGCTCTCGTTCGCATCTCGAGCTGACCAATTTCTGAACCTGTAGTCTTCAAGAGTAGGGTATGTGAGTTAGCCCAGGGATAGCAGGCCGATGATTCGTGTTAGCATCAGGTAGCGTCAGCGATTTTGCTGTGAGCGGTGGTGATACTAATTTTTCAGATATATAGTGGGGGGGGGGAGGGAACTTATAATCATTTGTTTATAATTGGAAGAATCAAAACGATATAAGTAATACAACAAAATAAAGATCATGCTTTCCACTAGAGAATTAAAATATTCAAAAATATTCAAAAAAAAAATAGAAAAAATTTTAACGTTACAACAGCGTCATAAATACTCTCATCTATTTGACCTTTTACAGAATGGAAAGAAATTATGAATAGAAACTTTCTGACATCATACATGTACTTTATCCTACTGGGGTCATTTTAAGTCATAGTGCAGAATCCTAGTGGCAAAGGATCAGGAGTATCTCCAAAATAGCATTCGAGAGGGGTACTGAAAAATTTGCGTTTTTGTCAAGATTTTAGCATTTCTTTAATATAAAGCGCATGGAATTTATTGAGTTTTTCGGGAATAATGTTTTTTTCTGTCGCCAGAAATATTGATGAAAGAAATGGTTGGAAATCTTGAAAATCAGGGTTATAATCGACCATAATTCTCTCTCAAACACGGTGAAATATTATTCAAGAACGATCAATGAGTAGAGGCCAACAATTCAATTTATATAAAAGACTTGACATTGACATAGTTCAGTAGATTCATGTTCGTTTGTGTCTTCCTTACCCAAAATTAAACGGCATGTATACTCACCCCCGTTAGTAGTAGAGTAAGGTGATTTCGAGCCAGGTTTTCCAGGGAGGTAACTCTTGGTGCCCTTTTTTCCAGGTTAAAGGTATAGGGAACATTTTTAATTTGCATCTTGGGAAGATGACGGGGAGTTCCGCCACGTGGCGCCACCAGCTCAAGGTCACGTGGAGGTCAGAAGTAGTTCCGGCAACCTTTAACCTTTGTATTCTTCCGCGGTCTGGTGGTGATGCGGTCATTTCCGCGGACAGAAAGTAGTCCCATGTCAACCAAGTGACTTCCAATGTTAATGTATACGGGGAATGCCTAAAAAGAGTATGGGAATAGACGTTTTGTGACCGGGGTGGGTCCCTAGTGGACCGAATGGGTCGAGTGAGGTGTCAAAGTGAAGCGCTCCTCGAGGGCCATTCAGTCATGGGTGGGTGCATGTAAAATTAGGATTTTTTCCCGAAAATATAAAAAGCGGAACACGGACTTTACCCCTAAAATAGGGGAAAACACCTATCAACCCTAGCCAAAAGGGCTAATATCGGTCTCCGGGCTTATTGGGACCTGCCTATCAAGTCAATGGGGTGGGTGCATGTAAAATTAGGATTTTTCCCCCAAACTATAAAAAGCGGAACACGGACTTTACCCCTAAAATAGGGGAAAACCCCTATCAACCCTAGCCAAAAGGGCTAATATCGGTTCCTGGGCTTATCGGGGCCTGCCTATCAAGTCAATGGGGTGGGTGCATGTAAAATTAGGATTTTTTTCCGAAAATATAAAAAGCGGAACACGGACTGTACCCCAAAATAAGGAAAAACCCCTATCAGCTCTAGCCAAAAGAGCTAATATCGGTCCCCGGGCTTATCGGGGCCTGCCTATCAAGTCAATGGGGTGGGTGCATGTAAAATTAGAATTTTTTTCCGAAACTATAAAAAGCGGAATACGGACTTTACCCCTAGAATAGGGGTCTGTATTATACAATATAAGGGGAAATGCCTGTATGGGGTATGGGGATGGTCAATTTTTTTCATATTGTCTCTACAGTATTTCGGACTGCCCGAAGACGCTTAGGGATGAACAAGCACCAACATGACCGAAGAAGAGTTTGAAAAGGATGGTTTGTCAAATGACCGCTTCTCATTAGACAAGAGCGACTGCGACTACTCTTGCGTACCACGACTTCACTGGTCAACGTGGGCAGCACGCCAGTCATATCATACGCCAGGGGTTTCAATACGACATCCTACACGACATATTTGGACCAGGTATGTCCCACCTAGTCATATTATTCTTCCCAGGTCACAACTCACATTTACGCATCCCTTCCCAACCGATCTGCGCTTTCTCTACTACTGATGGCGGCACAGATGACGTCATAGTCACATCACTTCTACACTGCTAGTTGCCAGGAAATCATCCCGTTACTAACGATAAGTTATTATAACGTATTTTAACATATATCGTATCTTAACGATTGGAAAGCCAATCGTCGTCTTTGTACTAGAAAGTGGATGGACAGTCCTTGTATGGCGTTGTCGCCTCCTAAATCTACATACATAAATAACACGGTGGGAGGGGAAACAACCCTCTGAGAGAGGAAAATGCATTCTGGGATACAATGTAACCACGTCCCGGAGAGGTTGAGGCGAACGAAGCAGGTAATGGAAAATGACAGCTGGAGGTCTTTTGAAGTTTTGAGAGTTGTCGTTTCCCGATGTTCCTGCATTATGTCCTATTGAATAATACGCACCTCAAGGATTGCTTTAATGTACATTGCATGTGTCCTACTGTTTTCGTGATCCCGTAAGAGTGGGTACAATTTCCCGATGGTCATCAGAAACGTACAGTACATGTGTTCGGAGTTGAAATTAGCGCAAGAACTGAATGGAACCAGCTGTTATAACGCAGCAGGTGATGCAGATATCCCTGCAGATTAATGGCAGATCATCTTGTGAGAGGTATCACACTAATTTCTGACAGAAACTCGATCTGACCCAGGACGCCCATGTAGAGAGGAGCGTTACGCCCTCTGTATGAGGAAGGGTCTGGTCGGCTGTCCCCAACACTGACACTGTGACGTAGTTAAAGATTCATACCGTCTCAATTTCCTCACCGCTACAACGCATACTTTTCCATGGTGATTTACAAACATAATTACCGTGCATTTTCCTTTATACCTTCGCGCACTATTGGACATCATTTTCATTAAAAGGATGGTGCGCGATAAATAAAAATACAGAAATGGCCGGCTAGATGGTCTTTCGTCGGCCATATATTAATTACAACCGTTAACTCTCTTCAAGCATTATATGGGAAATTTTAAAAAATGTTTAATTGTGGAACAACTGGATTTCAGTCAAGAAAAACACAGCTAGAGTGCGTGTACAAGAAATATGCTGAAAATATGGCGAATGGCAGCTATCTACTCCCTCATCACTAACTGATCCCCAAGACCCATTCTCCACCCGGATTCCTCAACGTTCCAGGGATCATTTTCCCTACTACTGTCCGTCCCTGTACAAAATCACTTTGACCTATGCTTCATCTTCGTCGGGCCTTACAACAGACTGGTATATTCTGGATAAGAAGCTGCACTCTGTTAACATTCACCTCGTTTTACAACGAGTCGTTTTCTTACACCTGACCGTTACACGGATCACTGGCACATTACTTTGGGCAGCTTGATTCCTAGCACACTGGAATATAGCTAGAACTGAATGTCTAAGTTCACCGCTATGTTATTTGAGTTGGACGCGATAGCTCAGATATGATAGCCGCCGCCTTGCAACGGTAGGACCCAGTTTCAAGCGAAGCCTGTAATCAATTCGCGGCTTACCAAGACATAAAACTGCGATCACTCTTTGTCCCCTTCCGCTTCAAATACCACCTTCCTTTGCGCTATATATCACCCATAATATTAGTTAGACACCACTTCTACTCACGATCACATAGGCCCGGTAGCGGTTTTCAACAAATACCGGAATCTAGGAAAAGCACAGACTCGTACCTCGCCCTCTTCCGAAATCCGAACCTCCACCAGATATCCACGAACGCAGCTGCCTGCTGCAACATGGACAGCAAGACTCCGCCAGGGGGTAGAAACGACTCCTTTTCACTCCAACAAAATCCGCCCAGCGAGCGAGTTTAAGAAAACGTCCCACACACTGAGCATATGTGATGATTAGAAATGGTGTCTAACTAATATTATGGGCAATATATAGCGCGAAAGAAGGTGGTATTCGAAGCAGAAGGGGCAAAAGTAATGACATCGCAGTTTTATGTCTTGGTAAACCGCGAATTGATTACAGGCTTCGATTGAAACTGGCTCCTACCGTAGCAAGGCGGCGGCTATCATATCTAAGCTATCGCGTCGAACCCAAATAGTCCAATATCATATTAACCCTTTATTCACTTTCTACCACTATGCTTTGTTTATAATACTTTGTAATTCGTTGCCTCACACTAACATCTCAGAGATTGAATCAACGCATCTTTTCTGTTTATTCTTGACTTTGGGATATAATAAACCCTTTGGGGTTTTCTCCCGCCACCCTAATATTTGCGAAACTCATACTTTGTGATATATTGTAACTTCTGCTTTTTTCTTTATATATGTTGTATTTTGGATGGTGAATAAATGATACCAAACCAAATAGCATGTACAAATCAGAAGGTGTCGGTGTTTAATATGTGTTTTCTTAGTTATTCAATTCGACAAATATTATTGCAAAATTTGCATGATGCTATTATCATCCTACCAAGTTGTCCAGTATTTCTTCTCCGCTGTTTCACCCTATTCAATGACAAGCCATATTTTCTTTTTCTGACAGCGCGTGTTCCTGGAATAAGAAATGGTCATTTTGCAGGCCTTATTCTCTCGAAAATACATGATAGAAGATATTTTCTACATCACAGTGGGATACCACTAACTCACATGGAACTAGAAATATAGAGCAAGTGATACACACTCAGAAACTGGAATCTTCTGGAATGCATCCCACAGAACCCACTCTCAGAAAGCGACCATTCCACAAAATATGGTCCCATACAGCCTGTCATCTCACGTATGATTCTTTAATATATTTACATCACGTTTATGGTCTCATTGGTTGGTCATTCACATAAAAACATTCACCGAAAAGCGACGAAGCCTTCTCGAAAGTGACTGTTACTCTTGACAGCGGCGTTACAATCGCTAACATTCATAGTGTGACCCTGCCTGCAAACGGGTTACATTCGCCAAATATTTAAACCCATGAATGAGCGTTTAACCACATATTCCACTATTGAACAACGTTCTCGATATGATTACACCATGACTATATTTCATATGCCTGAAAACTATCGCTCTCGGTGATCTCAGTTTCTTTAAATCACTATTTATCTGTCCAATTTGGCACGTTTGATTCGCTCTGGCAAATGTAGTGCCCGAGTTGTACCCGTTCTGTTGGTCATATGCATTATGAAATACATTGTATGAAAGTGTATCCCGAATCTATGTTGGTATGGGCCTTCAACGCAATATATCGGGCAAGATTATCGCCCGTAATAATCATAATACACGCGATCATTTCTCACCTTGGTCACCAGTAGATGACATTTTCCTCCCAACATCATAGTTACATCCATCCCAGAATGCACTTTCCTCTCTCAGAGGGTTGTTTGCCCTCCCACCGTGAATAATAAAATTGCCCTTTGCACGATATATATAGATTCTCATTAAGACTGGTCACTGGTCTGATTTTTATCTCGCTTTAGCGATAATCGGATGTGCTGCCTGTATCATAAATGCTACACTTATAATGTCCTTTAGCGTCCAAGTTGTTTTAGCAATACAGGATACTATAACGTTTGAGAGGCTCTCCAGCTTGTTGGTCAGAGAACAATTCATGCCCTCATGTCCTTTTTGTGTTAAAAGAAGCGTGATTGTTTGGATGAAATGGCCAAATCTACAGTGTGTATATGTAATCGGTTTGGTCACGTGTCTAATGAGTGTTAGTCCTTTGTCAGCAGGGATAAGGAACCGAATGTTAAGTCAGTTAGGAATAGCCATGGACGCAATACTCCAGGTCATGTTTTCTTGGACCAACGAAACGAAAAGTAGCTTTTCTGGCTGCAAAAGAGGGAAATAATAGCTGCTTTATCTCTAAAAGGTCAGGCTCGGAATGATGAGCCCAGAAAACAAAATTGAACTGACCTGAAGAAAATTGGTCGCCTTGTTAGGTAGTTAATGCGTTGATTATTTATCACCCTTTTGTGTTTTGGTAACATGCGAGGTGCTAGTTTCCCAGGAATGCCCAATTTCGACTGGAATGAGAAACAATTGGTAGCTGCGTTTACCACAAGGAGACAAAGTATACCCAAGCCATTCATACCACTGAGGATTTGTAATATTCAAAAATGTATCCCAATTACACTGTCAGTATTGAAAGCATTGCTGGAAATACACTAAGGCCGGTGATAAAGCGATAAAGTGTAAGGTAATTCGGACTTGGGGTAAGGCTGAATGCGGAATAAAATTTTGCACCGCAAACATCACTAGACTGTGGTAAACAATGGGCAGATTGTCAAACAGGTGTTCTTCCCCAGTCTTTGCGACCACAAGTCTCTATAATTGAATCAGAAAGACGATTATCATAATAACTACATGTTTTATTGACCTGGGATACATGGAGATGTGACAAGGTGTTGATGGTCATGTGACATTGTCAAAGAACCATACAAAGGGAAGGGTGAAATGTGTCACTTCAGTGTATGCCGTTAATGGAGAGCTAGTTTTCTAGAGCTGCTAAACATTTGGTAGGTCCCATTGTACTCGCTTCCGGTCAAAGTCATCGATGTATTTTAACGTTGGTTGACTACTCAAAAGATATCCAGAGGCGTACCATTGAAGATTATCTCGTCAGAAGTTGTGCTGGAGGTTTTGGCTATTATTTTTTTTTCAGTGGAATACACGTAGATGTTCCGGGAGAACTATTGGCCGATCTATGTAAGCAGTTACTTTCAGATTTGTTGGAGGAAGTCAGTAGGTTACTTTCAATCAAACGGCTAACAACCACGCCTTACCATTCAATATACAGCGGATATATTGAGAGATTGGATGGCACTTTAAAGCTCTTGTTGAAGCGCTTGTGTTCGTAATGACCGAACGTTTGGGATGGGCATATAGATTTGTTGTTAAATGATTATAACGAAGTACTACATGAGAATATCGGGGTTTCCTACATTCGAGTTGCGATATAACAGCTCGGAGAACATTTCAAGTTCTTAAAGGGATTTGGACTGGTATTGTGGATGACGCGAAATTCGGAAACAGCTATCAGTAGGTCGTTGAGTTGAGGAACCCTTAGGTACAACATCAGACATAGCCTAACCCAGTTGCAAACGTCTCAGGGGCAGTATAACAATTACTACGATAGGAAAGCCAAGAGGGGGACATTTCTTGTAGATGAGAGGATCCTAATATTGCTTCCAAGGAATTACAATAAGTTGTTAATTGTTAGCCCTATCTGGCCTGTGCGACTTGGGGTGTACCGCAGCCTGGAGGGAGGTTGGAAAGTTCCTCTTAAATATTTTCGCTATCCTTAAGGCTAGAGGGCTGAAATTTACCACAGTGTATCTTCGGGTCAAGATCTATTGAAGACGTCTCATTTTCAATAATTTTCAATTTCGATTTTTTTATTTATGTGTTTTCTTTGCAGAAACTGCATGATACATTAGTAAATAATAATCTGATATGAAATAAAATAGGTTTTACTCACTTTCTTCATACAAAAAAATGAAATATAAAATTTTGAAGAAACCAGACGAAAATGTCACTTTTGTGGTACCCCACATGGCCCCCATTTTGAATTCTCCCATGATCCTCTGCTTCATGCAAATCTGCTCAAAATGACCCCAATATGATAATCTGAAAAATTCACGGAGTCTCGGCTCTCAATTTTCTGTCGTTCCGGAGATAGTAGCAAAAAAACAACAACCGGGCGGGTGCCCTCCCACAGGCCAGGTAGGGTTAATGCAGTGGGAAGGTCTTATGGAGGAGGAGAGGTTGTTGAAAAGAATGACTACAGGATATTGATGAAGGGGTATCACAGACTTATCATGTAAATTTGCTGAAAGGGCATGTATAGAGAGCTCTGAATGCGCGGGAGAGGAATAAAACTGTGAAGGTTGTATATGTACTGCTGTTATTCGGAACATTGCGAACAAATATGAGGAGACGATTGGTGACAAAGTTGCGTAGGGTACAGAGTAAAGAGACATTTCTAGATGTTGTGGTTCATCAAACTTAGATGTTTGCGTCAGGTCGTGAGTAGGTGTAGTGATGTGTTCTCAGATAGAAAATAACAACGTTGTTGGCTGAACAAAAGATTCAGGTAAGTAAATCCTTTCCTGTCAGGTTTTGACCATACCTTATCTTGTACGACAGTCTCTAAGCAAACAAGTACAAAGTATGCTAGAGATCGGTGTTATAAGGAAGTTTTACTCGCCGTATGTATCTCCTGTTGTCCCTGTGCGTCAGAAGGATTGTACAGAGTATGTATTGACTTCGGGAATTTAATAAAGTTACCCTGTTTGATAATGAGCTCATGCCTAATGAGGAGGGCGTATTTGCCAAGATAACTGGTTATCGCTGTTTCGATCACTGGAACATACCAGTGACTGAAGACGATATTCATAACATTGTCTTTTTGCCCATGATGGTTGTTGCGAATTCTTGAAGATGCCTTTTGGCTTGATGAATTCTGTTGTGTCATTCAATAGGATGATGCGCACGTTACTTTCTGATATGGTATGGATAGATAGCTTCATTGACGACATACTGGTCCCTACTGAAAGATGGAAGGAGCCTGTCAGAGTGTCGGAAGAATGGTTCGAGCACCTCAGACAGGAAAATCTGATGGCCAAGCCCACGAATTGTAGGTGCCTAGAGCGACCATTCACCAGCGAGGTGGCAGAAGTGAAACGAGCATAATAATGCATAGACGTATTCGAGCTTCCTCATCAATAACGTACGACTGTGTAATATTAAATTTTATCTATATCAAGTTCTTGTTGTTTGATGACATATCTAACATGTGGATTTTTCCTTTCGGAAACAATTGGGACATTTGAGACAGGAGCAGAGATAAGACGAAAAGGCTGGGGTATCATTGTACCAGATCTCCCAGGAGCGTTTTCCTAACATCTGAGTCTTACTGGTGGCATGATCTTGATTTCCAACATTGATATCGAACTGGGGAGAGAAATTTGTTGTGTCTGAATATAAACTTTTGTGGTGAACATCGAATTTAAACCGAATACCGTTCGCTAAGTAATGAAAACTCGCGATGAAATAGTTCAGAATTTCATGGATTTATTACTGACAATATTTTTCTGTCGCATGATTTGGCTTGGCCTAATGTCGCCTCTGTCTGACACTCGAGCTTATATCTATCGAGCATATCTTAATTTCTGACTTTGTTTTTGTATTCTCGGTTTACGGTTGCCCGCAATCAGGTTCAGCTCTGATCAGCATGTTAGCGGCGGCAATTTCGTTTCCTTTGAAACCGTAGTCCCATCTCATGGACGCATCGGTACCAGATATTCCCATTTGGCCGTTAATATTTGCTGCGGTACACTTCTCCGCGAACCACCAACCGGAAGAGAGACGAGAGGCGCAACCGCCGCTTACGTCGTTATCAAACGTACTGAACTCCTTTCCATCGATGTTCAGCCCGTTGCCGTCTTGAGGTGTGATTGAATCCCCGGCCGTAGACTTTCCCGGCCCTCTCGAGTTATAACCACCCACTCTTATTGCGTATCTCTTATCTTCACCTGCAACAGATACCCTCAGATAATAGGCGTTATAGTATGGAAAACCTTTTGCAACAGGAGCAATTGCAACAGCGAGAACATGGGAACACTGTCGGGTGATCTGATGAATATATTCGTTTCCAAGCCAGTAGTTGCAGTATTTTTGTCCAAAACCGAGTTTGTAATCACGCCAACTACGGGTGAAATTCACGACAGGACATTCGAATTTCGTACGGAACATGACCAATGTGAATCCTCCATAGATGTCCATGACGCATCTCACTTTGAAGGGATCCTTCGACCCCCGTGGTTGGATTGTGTACTCGCCCGTTTTGAGCCCATACTGCCAGCCCTCGGAACAGTCTGTGAAAGAAACGCAAAAGAGGGGAAATTGAGATTTCATAATAATGAAAGACCGTGATGGACAACAACTCTCTCCTTACAAGGTTCAACCAATGAAATCTATTTTTCAGTCGAGATAACTGAAAGTTTGAGAAAAAGAACAACAAAACTTTTGTCTATTGTTTCTAAAATGCTATACACAAAATGCTATACAAGTCTTTCCCCTTCCTCTCACGCATACTTAAACAAGGAGACGAATAAAATGTTCTTTGACACGCCTTTATGCAGCCGTGTGAACGAGTCATCAGAATTATTTATGTATTTTCGAATTGTCACGTTTCTTTGATCGTGTATACATGTACGAGTAACCAGTTTTATTTGCTGGTGGCGATGAGTCATACCCATTATCGAGCATCGAATGGTATCGCCTTCTTTTCGCAATAGGGAAGTACTTCATTTTAATATGGTCTGCTTTTTATGAAAATATGGGGCATTCAAATGTAAAACTAAGCAGAATGTCTAAAGTTACCACACAGAATTTCTAATAAATCATTGTATTCAATCTGGTTTTTGTGACTATTTTCGTTATACATAGGTTTGGTAGTGCCTCTAAAGCTTTCTATAACATCAACAGGTGGCTATGGCTTGGCATAACTTTTCCTTTTTGCAGCGTGTAGAATGTGACTATCATTTTGCTGTGATATTTTTAAATATATTATGCATAACCCGTCACTTCGCCATCGTTCCATAAAGCGATAGAGCGATGGTGATAGAGCGATGGCTATAGAGCGATGACGATAGAGTGAAGTACATGACTGCGCATGACTACACCAAAACGAGACGAGTCGCCAGTTTTGCCAACATAAATTGTGTTCACGGTATTTATCGGTACAAGATTTTCATGGCGATCAAAATGAATATCAACGGAATGTCTCAAAGTGCGGAGACCAAGGACCATTTCGTCTCCCCACCCCCAATAATTACGAGGGGGTGCCTTGAAATGGGCCGAAAATTAGTGGAGAAACGTGTGAAATAAATGTAAAATTATCTGGGGGTGTACTCCGACCCACCTTCTTAATTCTTCCTCCGCGGAATAAAATTTGTCGTGACTAGTTTTAAATTGCAGTTTTATGCCAAGTACCCAAGTACCAACTTTTTCTAAGTGTTTGTTCTATCCGATTTAGTGTTAAGTCCAGCAACGATCAGCACAATCTTAATGAATTGTCAGTTTCATTTGACATCCGCCTTTCTTTTTCGATAAAAACCCGGAAATGGCCGCGTTCGGCACCCACAACTTTAAATAATTCAACTTACGCATCGACGAATTGATCTGTTCTTGCAGAGGAGTTAGAGGTTGAATTTGACGTAAAATTACGAGACTATGGGTAAATCAGATCATCAATATTTTTGGAGGGGGAGAGTTGCCTCTTCGATTTCGATTCTACGTTGATTTTTTTACAAGCGTTGATCAGCATAACTTACAAAACTTGATTTCAAATGTTCCAGATGTATATGTTCACCAGATAGCGAATATCACTGCTTTATTTATTAGATTCTTATGTCGATCTTCTAGCTAATGTTTATTGTTTTAGCTCATATACAACATGGCAGTGTGACTAACGTCACAGGACCTACGAAGTAGGGTTTGATATGATTTAAGTGTGTACTCGAGAGATGACTTGGGGGCCCTATGTGCTACCGTGAGAGAATTTATATAGCAGTCTCTAATTGACAGTGGGTACTATTAACTTTCCCAGATGTCACAGCTGGTGAGTCATTAGCGTAGCAACTAATATCGCCCTCAGTTCCTATTACCCTGGACACTTATCAGCCCAGCAGTACAGCACGGGGTCACCCATCAAAGTCTTGACCGGGCTCAAAATCGCTTAGCTTTGGTTATTTTATGAGAACCGGTGTGTCCAACATGATATGCCGTATGAGGGAACCTTCAAAAGTCACAGCGAAACATACAGCTAAGAGTTCCCGATGGGCATGACAGTGCACTCGCTGAGCCATCAATAAATAATAAAAAAAATAATTATAAATCAAATTTTCATCAGAATTCGGTCAGCTCAGAACTTGCTGGTAACAAAGCCCTATGCACGTTCATGCCAAAGATCATGGTTCTACTGTCAACGGTTCTCCTTATTTTGCCGACAAAAGGATTTAGATGGACTGACTCACTCATTCACTCACTCACTCGCTCATTACCGGACAATTTGCAAATGGTAACCTACTTCGTAGGAATAAAACATATCATTTTTATCGGTCTATCTCTCTATCTTATCTGTGTAATCTCTGTGGTATGCCGCTGGCCTCTAGTATTCAAGAACCCGCCTGATAATAACTAGAGTTGAGCGGCGAGCTCTCTTGTGTTGGAGGTACGATTATCACCGTATGAATATGCATGATTATGAGACATGCGCAGTCATGTACTTCGCTCTATCGCTCTATCGCCATCGCTCTATCGCCATCGCTCTATCGCTCTCTTTTTTGACGTACGATGGCGAAGTGACGATGGCCCCTCTCGGCCATCATACCTCCCTCCCCCCCCACCCCCCTACCAAACTCTCTACCCTATATTGGGAACGGCAAATGATGGAGTGCTGACACTTCGTGATTTTGTAGCTTATCATACTGGGGTCATTTTGAACCTGTTTGCATAACCTCCGAGCAGAGGATCATGAGTAAATTCAAAATGGCTTCAAAACACGGGGGCACCAGAAAAATGATGTTATCGTCATTTTTCTTCAAACATCATGCTCTTTTGGTGAGATAAAGTGAGTGGCAAAAACATCAGAATATTATTCACCCATTTCTTTTGTGGCCATGTAGAAGTTGGCGTGTACAGCATAAGGCTATTTTATGGATATCGGGTAACAACTTCTTCATTGTTGTGGAGCTACACGGCTATTCTACGGATAACGATTCCTTTATTGCCGTGGAGTTGTTATCCATAGAACAGCATATTATTACTTATTTATCATGCAGTTTTTGAGAAGAAAACACATAAAAATCGAAAATTTGACCGAAAAATCGACAAAAATGTCTTTTTTTTAAATAACCTCACTGTGACGTGATCAAAGCGGTCATTTTATTTTACATTTTCTGATAGAACCTCGCCACAGGTTATACCGTGGGAAGTTATAGCCCCCTAGCTCAAGGGGTAAGAGCAATATTTAGGAAAGGGGGGGGGGAGCGAAATATGGACCTGCGAAGGCCTGGGCAGGTCCAAAAAAGTCTCGACCAGGTAGGGTTAAAGAATATTTAAATATCCTTTGTTTAAAACTCCAAAATAGTTGTTTAATGTACCGAGGTTCAATTCCATAGTGCGACGTCATAATGTATTTAAGCTAAGCTAAAGGTTAGTAAGACCGTATAAGGTAACACAATGTATGCTCAATTTAACATTCGGTAATATGTTTTGCCATGGAATAGCCTACATACACGACCGTTTCTTATGGACTTATAGGGGCTCATTGACCTTTTTCCGCGATGACTTCAGTAGATTATAGCATCACCCTAAAGGAATGAATCTTTGTGACTTTTTCGCGCTTTATATTGGGGGTATTTTAAGCGTGTTCGCAAAATCCAATGTGCAAAGGAAATACAAGATGGCGGTGCGTTTTGAAAAAAGTCGCCAAAAAAGGAACTTTGAAGGGATCATTCGACCGATGTCAGAAATCAAGCTTATATGCATCCATAAATGATTGTATCGGTGTCATTTTGAACCATTTGCATAATCCTACGTTCAAAAAATCATGGGAAAATGTTAAATGACGCTTATGCGGGTTATCAGAATTTTGTCTTCTTTTTTTAAAAATCTTATTCAAATGACATCTATAGTTAATCATTCTCTGACATATTGAACATGTTGACAAAAATTCGTTCAAATAAACCAATAATTGCTTCCAGACGATGTTACGTCACCGTGACGTCACCACAGCGGCCATCTAGAAATGACCCAAATATAAGTGATAAGTTTGAACCCTCTATTATCCAAAAGTGAATTTCATTCATGTAAGAATGACTTACTCGGGTACTTAAGTAAACAATTTGACTCAAGTTGAGTGACTTCCAAACAAGTTGAGTGAGTTTCACTCAAGTGGAGTAAAAATGAACTTGAGTGATAAACTCGGGCTCAAAACTCAAAACTCACTCATTTCACTCAAACTTGAGCGGAATCAATTTTCAATCTAACTTGAGTGAACTTTGCAGTCAAGATGTTTGGAGATTAACCTTTGGGATAACGACAATATTTAAGAATTTTTTGGGGGAGGGGGGCGGGGGGTAGCCAGGAATTTTGGGGGGGAGTAGTAGAGGAGCCCTGCTGTGAGTGGACCAATCAGAATTGAGAACGAAAGTAGGTCAAGTATGACGCGTTTGACGTCATCCTGTGACGTATATTTTATTATCCCCGTACATTGGGGATAATAAAATATATGAAAGCTTGTGAACGTGTTGATCTCTCTCTTTTTCTCAGATATCGAAGGGCGTTGAAACGGGCGCTTGCGGGCGCTTTTGCGGGATAATAAAATATATGAAAACTTGTGAATATGCTGATCTCTCTCTTTCTCTCAGATATCGAAGGGCGTTGAAACGGGCGTTTGCGGGCGCTTTTGCGGGATAATAAAATATATGAAAACTTGTGAATATGCTGATCTCTCTCTTTTTCTCAGATATCGAAGGGCGTTGAAACGGGCGCTTGCGGGCGTTGCGGGAGCTTTTGCGGGCGCTTTTGTGGGCGCTTGCGGGCGTTGCGGGCGCTTTTGCGGGCGTTGCGGGCGATTGCGGGCGTTGCGGGCGCTTTTGCGGGCGCTTGCGGGCGCTTTTGCGGACGCTACGCTTCGTCGGAACACGTTACAAATAGTCATCATATCGTGAGCGTTCATTACCAATGTTCACCGTGTGTGTTTACTGTATTGTATTGTAAAACAATGCTAGAGTGTTGGTGACTTGTAAAACAATGCTAGTGTGTTGGTGACTTGCACAATAGTGTAAGTTGTCGGATAAATAACACGTTCGATTGAGAGGCCATAATTAGATGAACTTAAAGAATTCACGAACAATGACAAGAGCGTGATTAAAACTGATATCACTCCAACGTTATGAATTGTAAACAACTCCCCTCCCCCCAGCTTGGGTACGGCATAACATTGGGGATAATAAAATATATGAAAACTTGTGAATATGCTGATCTCTCTCTTTCTCTCAGATATCGAAGGGCGTTGAAACGGGCGCTTGCGGGCGTTGAGGGCGCTTTTGTGGGCGTTGCGGGCGCCTTTGTGGGCGCTTGCGGGCGTTGCGGGCGCTTTTGCGGGATAATAAAATATATGAAAACTTGTGAATATGCTGATCTCTCACTTTCTCTCAGATATCGAAGGGCGTTGAAACGGGCGCTTGCGGGCGCTTTTGCGGGCGCTTGTGGGCGTTGCGGGCGCTTTTGCGGGCGTTGCGGCCGCTTGCGGGCGTCGCGGGCGCTTTTGCGGGCGTTGCGGGCGCTTTTGCGGACGCTACGCTTCGTCGGAACACGATACAAATAGTCATATCGTGAGCGATCATTACCAGTGCTCACCGTGTGTGTTTACTGTATTGTATTGTAAAACAATGCTAGAGTGTTGGTGACTTGTAAAACAATGCTAGTGTGCTGGTGACTTGCACAATAGTGTAAGTTGTCGGATAAATAACACGTTCGATTGAGAGGCCATAATTTTAGCGACGCTAAAACGGTAAAAATTTATCTTTGATTTTGTCAAATTATGTTATATGAGTTTATCGAATTTCTTGAAATAATTGTGATAGAAAGAGTGTTAAACGTTTCTTTTATTCTCGCAGTAACTCGGCCAGAGAGACAGGTGCATAGCTAACAGTTGGCCTATTTTAGTCCACGACAACATAGTTCAATTTTCTCCCTTGTACAGAGACAATGCTAGGGGCACCGAATAAAGGCCTTTTGAATGGTATTGATGTCAATATCGACGCATAATATATCACTATTTGAACTTAATGGACCGGTGCGCACAGAGAATGACAATAGATGGGCGTTCATGTGTGATAATACGTTAAATGTTCAAGGTCGGACAGGTGATTACCGTGTGCATCTACAAACGCACTGCGCTAGGTTAAGCTTAATCACCGGACTCTAGTTTCCCCGTGTACACGTGGGACAATACCGACGCGCTCATGTGTGACAATGGTTAAAATGTGTAGCCTGTGGGTACTGGGTTAACCCGTGTGTCATTGCGGTAATAGATGTGCGCTCGGCTGTGACATTCCGAGGTATATAATTTAACTCGCACGGTCAGTTAACTATGCATGGCATTTGCTCTAATACATTGTGTTGTGACAGTCTATAATATATGAAAGACCTTCTCTCAAAATACGCTATGATTCGACCAATATATCTTTTAAGAAACGAACCGCTTGTTCTCAAAGGAATGATTGATAATGCGAACTTATCTTCATCAAATGTTTTCTCGTCATCCATTGTATACCGAGACAGGAGATCGACCAAATACGTAAAAAACACACCTTCGTGCGCCAGAGGCCTGGGACCACTGAACTCGAAAACTCTCTCCTTTTAGCCGTCAAAGGGTCACGTGATGTTTTTATTGGTAGCTAACAAAGGGGCTGCCACCATACCTCCCTATTTAAACCGGTTTCTTATGACCGGTTAAACCGGTTTAACCGGTTTCTTACGACCGGTTAAACCGGTTTCTTACAACCACGCCCTAATTACGTCACAGGATGACGTCAAACGCGTCATACTTGACCTACTTTCGTTCTCAATTCTGATTGGTCCACTCACAGCAGGGCTCCTCTACTACTGGGGGGTTCAGAATATATGCAGAACTTACACAATAGATTTAATGAAGATTATTCTTTTCTTCAAAACCAATAGGCTGGCCGACGTTAATCTCTCGTTATCATTACACTGTGACTAAGCTATACCCACAACGCCCGACGTCTATAATTTTGTATGTTTTAATGCGTGATACTCATTATAGAAACGTAACAATGCTACCAAACATGCATGGGCGCCAGCATATAGGCCTAGCCTATAGATATAAAAAATATAGAATCTCAGACGTAACCGTCGTTCACGCGGCATATATGAATGGTGATATGATTATGTTTATGAGGGCACGAAACGATTACCTTTGTTTCAGCCAAGTGGTTATTTTCTAGCAATGTTTGGTATTTTTCGCTAATTTTATGGATTTCTCCTTCAACCGTCTCTTTGTCGATGGCATGACAATCACGTAACATGTACACAATTATGACTAAATTATCATCAGCTGTGACTATAGTATCATCAATGACTTTCAGTCGGCAGAGACTGACCCTGTCACTGCTCCAGGTCAGATCAATAAACAGCAGCGCGTGTAGCACACACGAGTCACACGTTCAAAAGTGAACTCGATGAACTCACTGTTTTGTTGGGCCTGAACTTACGGGAGTTGTTAGCAGTCGTCGTGTAACGACGTACTATTGGAAGCGTCTTCAGAAAACTGCTTACTGGCCAATCGGGACAGCCCCTGCCGACGCTGGCGCTTCACTACCTGGCCAAGAAGTCATTCCGACAAAATAGTTCAGTGTTGTTTTTGATAAAAAGGGAATATTGCAGGCTTTCATTCTATCCCCTTTACGGCCAACAGGAAGTATGTACCTGGAGCATCGCTCAAGCTTGTATTCTTCGAATGTTGTGTTTTAGGTCGAAAGAATACTTTGCACGTTGATACAAGTCAGAAATAGATAAAAGTCAGACAAATAGTACCTTGAAGTCAACCTCCACAACACTTCCAGTGTTGTTTATACAAAAGACTCAAATCGACCCTGCCATCATTCTCTTTACGTATAACCCGTTACCAAAACATGATTTAACAAAACCTGAATCTTTCCAGTCAAACAGTCCTTATCAAGATATTTAATTTTTCAGATGTGAATATGCGTCACCATTTGATTCTACAAAACCTAGACAATATTGTTCCTATCAATACTGCCTGATAGTCACAGATGACGTGTATGGATCTCCGTGTGCTATAACCCGTACCGTATAGAAGTTCATTTTGATGCTCCTTACCTGGTATTTTCGGGAAGCTAATTCCTTCTTTTCCACGCTTGTCGCTTTTGTTAACGTGTCCTGCGCTGGTGATTAGCTGTACACGAGCCGTTTTCACATCGACCCTGACCGTCTCCATATTACGGTAGACGCCATATTGCGTGTATTTGGGCCACTACGCATGCGCAGTTACACAATATGGCGTCTACCGTAACATGGGGAAGATCAGGGTCGATGTGAAAACGGCTCGTGTACAGCTAATCACCAGCGCACAACACTTTGATAAAAGCGACAAGCGTGGGGAAAAAAAGGAATTAGCTTCCCGAAAATAACAGACAATGAGCATCAAAATGAAGCATCATCTGTGACCATCAACCGAAGGAATTATTGATAGTAACAGTTGTGGCTATACATAACCAAGATTGCCGGGTTTTTTTCGTTTTTTGTTGTTGTTTTTTTTTCAAACAAAGCTATGGACCTCGATTATAGATTTGCTTTACGTCAGCCGTCTTTGGCACGAAACCGTTTTTTGGCACTCTCCACACAGAGCTATTCTGACAAATGACTGCGCGGGGAGCGTCCTAAATTGACAAGATTTCCTAAACTGTTTTGTTTGAATTATTCCTGGATCAGGCAGCACTATTGTGCCTAATGAGGTTCGCCAGCTCGAACTGACGCCAGGTGGCTACGTGTACCAAGAGGTAAATGGCGCATGCTCATGTTGTTTTTCTGGACGTCACAAAGGCAACATCATAATGTAACGACGTTATAATTGTTCGTTTTATGACGCCACGTATTCTTTACCTGCTGGAGCACTAGCGCCATCTAGTGTGGCTGGCGATCCCCATGCATTCACCGCAGCCTAGCTAAGCATCATTTGTAAACTGCACTACGGGGTCATAGGCGCCAAGGAACCCATAATTAGTTATCGAAAATACTTCGCCTTGTTAAAGAGTCAACACATTTTCTTTTCTTTCTTTTTTGAACAAAAAACAATCTGAACATCCTTTTTAATAGAAACCAAAACGTCATACACATCTACAGCAGGTTGGAATAAAATACCATTATGTCGAGTATATCTGAAAAGTTGATTGACCTGGTAAATGTACGTTTGTGGAATGACGTTCTGGTTCTAGGGCCAAGGCTATATAAATATTTGACATCTAGCAGTGATTAGTAGAACAGACACATGGGGAAATTAATCTTTTGAGTTTGGGTAAGTTAAGCAGGGTCGATCGACATGGAATAAGGGGAGATAACCCTGCTTGGAGGTTGCCCAAGAGACTCGAAGAACGACGGCAATCAGAGCCATTGGCCCTCTCGTTTTTGTATGACTGCCTTCTTATAAGAGTCGACTATCAGATGTTGGCGAAGTATCATAACAAATTTTAATAGATATACATGCAACGCGATTTGGAAGGTTATTGTAAGGAAGATTATCCGATGTCACTATCTTGTTTTACTATTTTTTTGCTCATTTGAAAAGGGCACTTGTGTTCAAAGGGGGGTTCGCCCTAGCTAAAATTCATAGCGTCTCCCTTCTCTCAACGCTATGCCGACGACAAATACATTTCCCTGATGGTAACTCCAACATCTCCATTGCGCACTTATTATTACCTTTGCGCCCTATTGGACCTTCATTAACTTGAGAAAATGGGCCGCCATGAATAACGAGAGATCCTGAAGGATTTCGTTTTTCGTTTTTTGTTGTTGTTTTTTTTTTCAAACAAAGCTATGGACCTCGATTATAGATTTGCTTTACGTCAGCCGTCTTTGGCACGAAACCGTTTTTTGGCACTCTCCACACAGAGCTATTCTGACAAATAACTGCGCGGGGAGCGTCCTAAATTGACAAGGTTTCCTAAACTGTTTTGTTTGAATTAATCCTGGATCAGGCAGCACTATTGTGCCTAATGAGGTTCGCCAGCTCGAACTGACGCCAGGTGTCTACGTGTACCAAAAGGTAAATGGCGCATGCTCATGTTGTTTTTCTGGACGTCACAAAGGCAACATCATAATGTAACGACGTTATAATTGTTCGTTTTATGACGCCACGTATTCTTTACCTGCTGGAGCACTAGCGCCATCTAGTGTGGCTGGCGATCCCCATGCATTCACCGCAGCCTAGCTAAGCATCATTTGTAAACTGCGCTACGGGATCATAGGCGCCAAGGAACCCATAATTAGTTATCGAAAATACTTCGCCTTGTTAAAGAGTCAACATATTTTCTTTTCTTTTTTTTTGAACAAAAAACAATCTGAACATCCTTTTTAATAGAAACCAAAACGTCATACACATCTACAGCAGGTTGGAATAAAATACCATTATGTCGAGTATATCTGATAAAGTTGATTGACCTGGTAAATGTACGTTTGTGGAATGACGTTCTGGTTCTAGGGCCAAGGCTATATAAATATTTGACATCTAGCAGTGATTAGTAGAACAGACACATGGGGAAATTAATCTTTGGAGTTTGGGTAAGTGTCATTAGGCAGGGTCGATCGACATGGAATAAGGGGAGATAACCCTGCTTGGAGGTTGCCCAAGCGACTCGAAGAACGACGGCAATCAGAGCCATTGGCCCTCTCGTTTTTGTATAACTGCCTTCTTATAAGGGGGACCAGAAAAGGTATCTTGCCCAACTGGACCACAAGGGGAACCTGTGTATCAAATTTGAGAAAGATCCAGCCAGTACTCCCTGAGAAATCATGATAACAAAATCTCATGGGGAAGTCTAAGATGGCCGCCTGGTGACCATATTGGATTTTCGATTCGGACCGAAAAAGGCATCTTGCATATCGAGACCCTAAGGGGAACCTGTGTACCAAATTTGAGAAAGATCCATACAGTAGTTCCTGAGAAATGACGATAAAGTTTCATGGGGAAATCCAAGATGGCTGCCTGGTGGCCATACTGGATTTTCAAATCGGACCAAGAAAGTTATCTTGCACAACTAGACACCAAGGGGAACCTGTGTACCAAATTTGAGAAAGATCCATGCAGTACTTCCTGAGAAATGACGATAAATTTTCATGGGGAAATCCAATATGGCTGCCTGGTGGCCATATTGGATTTCCGAATCGGACCAAAAAAGGTATCTTGCCCAACTAGACATCAAGGGGAACCTGTGTACCAAATTTGAGAAAGATCCATGCAGTAGTTCCTGAGAAATCGCGATAACAAGGTTTCATGGGAAAATCCAAGATGGCTGCCTGGTGGCCATACTGGATTTTCGAATCGGACCAGAAAAGGTATCTTGCACAACTAGACCCCAAGGGGAACCTGTGTACCAAATTTGAGAAAGATCCATGCAGTAGTTCCTGAGAAATCGCGATAACAATGTTTCATGGGGAAGTCCAAGATGATTGCCTGGTGGCCATATTGGATTTTCGAATCGGACCAAAAAAGGTATCTTGCACAACTGGACCCTAAGGGAAACCTGTGTACCAAATTTGAGAAAGATCCATGCAGTACTTCCTGAGAAATGACGATAACAAAGTTTCATGGGGAAATCCAAGATGGCTGCCTGGTGGCCATATTGGATTTTCGAATCGGACCAGAAAAGGTATCTTGCACAACTAGACCCCAAGGGTAACCTGTGTACCAAATTTGAGAAAGACCCATGCAGTAGTTCCTGAGAAATCGCGATAACAGGGTTTCATGGGAAAATCCAAGATGGCTGCCTGGTGGCCATATTGGATTTTCGAATCGGACCAGAAAAGGTATCTTGCACAACTAGACCCGAAATGGAACCTGTGTAAACAAATTTGAGAAAGATCCATGCAGTAGTTCCTGAGAAATCACGATAACAAGGTTTCATGGAGAAATCCAAGATGGCTGCCTGGTGGCCATATTGGATTTTCGAATCGGACC